>APFE030446118.1:193171-255303 GCA_000404065.3 Pinus taeda
TATTAATAATTAAACCATATTAGATTCATCTTAACTCTAGATTTAGATAGCCTACAAAGGGATCAAATTTGTCAAGGTGCAAGCTTTTCCTTTAGATCCATCTTAACTCTAGATTTAGACAGCATAGAGAGGGAATTTTTTTCTTGATGATAATTTTAGAGTCTCTTCTATTTGCATAGTTTGGGAAATCTTGCAAAGACCCAAGATTTCAAACGAGTGAGAGAGACAATCTACTTAATGTAAATTATAAACATGTATATGCATCTCTTGGATGGGGAGGAGCAAGTGGAGGGATATGGAGATGAGTATGATATTGTTGTGTGAGAAATCCATGACAACTTGTTATATTTCTCACTCTACAATGTTTCTATGTGGTTTGGTTTGTGCTAAAAGAAAATTTAGCACATGCAGATTTTGTTTTACATTGCAATGTTGTTAATCTAGCACACATTAGACTTATTTAGCTCTAAAATTTTATTATGTTCTTGTTTTTGTGCTAGAAGGAAATATATCATGTGTTAGATTTATTTCAAATTTAATTATGATTGTGTTTCTGTTGGAAGAAAATTTAACAAAAACTAGATGTCTTATACTCTACAATGTTGTTGTTGCCAACTTGCGTGTATTTTTGGTAGGCGTAGATGTAGCACTTGTAGATTTCTCACTCTACAATGTTTCTATGTGCTCGAGTTTGTGCTAAAAGGAAATATAACACATGTTAGATTTTATTTTGCATTGAAAGGTTGTTAAAGTAGCACAAATTAGACTTATTTAGTCCTACAATGTTGTTATGTTCTTGTGTTTGTGCTTGAAGGAAATATAACATGTGTTAGAATTTTTTCAAATTAAAATGTGCTTGTGTTTGTGTTTGAAGAAAATTTAACACAATCTAGAATTCTTATACTCTACAATGTTGTTGATGGCAACGTTCTTTTATTTGTGGTAGACATAAACCTAGCACTTGTTAGATTTCTCACTCTAAAATGTTTCTATGTTCTTGTGTTTACACTAAAAGGAAATCTAACACATGATAGATTTTCTCTTACATTGCAATGTTGTTAATCTATCACACATTAGACTTATTTAGTCCTAAAATGTTCTTATGTTCTTGTGTTTGTGCTAGGAGGAAATATAGCATGTGTTAGATTTCTTTCAAATTTAAATGTGCTTGTGTTTGTGTTGGGTGAAAATTTAACACAAGCTAGATTTCTTACACTCTACAATGTTGTTGTTGGAAACATGTTTTTATTTGTGGTATACATAAATCTAGCAGTTGCTAGATTTCTCACTCTACAATGTTTCTATGTGCTCGAGTTTGTGTTAGAGGAAATCTAACACATGTTAGATTTTATTTAACATTGCAATGTTGTTAATCTAGCACACAATAGATCTATTTAGTCCTACAACGTTGTTATGTTGTTGTGTTTATGCTCGAAGGAAATATAACATCTATTGATTTTCTTTCAAATTAAAATGTGCTTGTGTTTGTGATGGAAGAAAATTTAACAAAGTCTAGAATTCTTATACTCTACAATGTTGTTGTTGGCAACTTGCTTGTATTTGTGGTAGACATAAATCTAGCACTTGCTAGATTTCTCACTCTACAATGTTTCTATGTGCTCGAATTTGCACTAAAAGGAAATATAACACATGTTAGATTTTCTTTTACTCACTACAATGTTGTTAATATAGCACACATTATACTTATATGCTCCTACAATGTTGTTGTGTTTTTGTGTTTGTGCTTGAAGGAAATATAACATGTGTTAGATTTCTTTCAAATCAAATTGTGCTTGTGTTTGTGTTGGAAGAAAATATAACACAATCTAGAATTCTTATACTCTACAATGTTGTTGTTGGCAACGTGCTTGTATTTTTGGTAGACATAAATGTAGCACTTGTTAGATTTTTCACTCTATAATGTTATTGTTGGAAACGTGCTTGTATTTGTGTTAGACATAAATCGAGCAGTTGCTAGATTTCTCCCTCTATAATGTTTCTATGTGCTTGAGTTTGTGATAAAAGGAAATCTAACACATGTTAGATTTTCTTATACATTGCAGTGTTGTTAATCTAGCACACATTATACTTATTTATTCCTAAACTATTCTTATGTTCTTGTGTTTGTGCTTGAAGGAAATATAACATGTGTTAGATTTTTTTCAAGTTAAAATGTGTTGTGTTTGTGTTGGAAGAAAATTTAACACAATCTAGAATTCTTATACTCTACAATGTTGTTGTTGGCAACGTGCTTGTATTTGTGGTAGACATAAACCTAGCACTTGTTAGATTTCTCACTCTACAATGTTTCTAAGTTCTTGAGTTTACACTAAAAGGAAATCTAACACATGTTAGATTTTCTCTTGCATTGCAATGTTGTTAACCTATCACACATTAGACTTATTTAGTCCTAAAATGTTCTTATGCTCTTGTGTTTGTGCTAGGAGGAAATATAGCATGTGTTAAAATTCTTTCAAATTTAAATGTGCTTTTGTTTGTGTTGGAAGAAAATTTAACACAAGCTATATTTCTTATACTCTACAATGTTGTTGTTGGGAACGTACTTGTATCTGTGCTAGACATAAATCTAGCACTTGCTAGATTTCTCACTCTACAATGTTTCTATGTGCTCGAATTTGTGCTAAAAGGAAATCTAACACATGTTCGATTTTCTTCTACATTGAAATGTTGTTAATCTAGGACATATTAGACTTATTTAGTCCTAAAATGTTGTTATGTTCTTGTGTTTGTTCTAGAAGGAAATATAGCATGTGTTAGAATTCTTTCAAATTTAAATGTGCTTCTGTTTGTGTTGGAAGAAAATTTAACACAAACTAGATTTCTTATACTCTACAATGTTGTTGTTGGAAACGTGCATGTGTTTATGCTAGACATAAATCTAGCACTTGCTAGATTTCTTGCTCTACAATGTTTCTATGTGCTTGAGTTTGTGCTAAAAGGAAATCTAACACATGTTAGATTTTCTTTTACATTGCAATGTTGTTAAACTAGCACACATTAGACTTATTTAGTCCTAAACTATTGTTATGTTCTTGTGTTTGTGCTAGAAGGAAATATAGAATGTGTTAGAATTCTTTCAAATTTAAATGTGCTTCTGTTTGTGTTGGAAGAAAATTTAACACAAACTAGATTTCTTATACTGTACAATGTTGGTGGCAATGTGCTTTTATTTGTGCTAGACATAAATCTAGCACTTGCTAGATTTCTCATTCTACAATGTTTGTATGTGCTCGAGTTTGTGCTAAAAGGAAATCTAACATTATTTTATGTTGCAATGTTGTTAATCTAGCACACATTAGAATTATTTAGTCCTACAATGTTGTTATGTTCTTTTGTTTGTGCTTGAAGGAAATATAACATGTGTTAGATTTCTTTCAAATTAAATTATGATTGTGTTTGTGTTAGAAGAAAATTTAACACCGTCTAGTATTCTTATACTATACAATGTTGTTATTGGCAACATTCTTGTATTTTTAGTAGACATAAGTCTAGCACTTGTTAGATTTCTCTCTCTAAAATGTTTCTATGTGCTCAATTTTATGCTAAAAAGAAATCTAACACATGTTAGATTTTATTTTACATTGCAATGATCTTAATCTAACACACATTAGACTTAGTTAGTCCTAAAATGTTGTTACATTATTGTGTTTGTGCTAGAAAGAAATATAGCATGTGTTATATTCTTTCAAATTAAAATGTGCTTGTGTTTTTGTTTGAAGAAAATTTAACACAAGCTAGATTTCTTATACTCTACAATGTTGTTGTTGGCAACGTGCTTATATTTATTATAGACATAAATCTAGCATTTTCTAGATTTCTCACTCTATAATGTTTCTATGTGCTCGAGTTTGTACTAAAAGGAAATCTAACACATGTTAGATTTTATTTTACATTGCAATGTTGTTAAACTAGCACACATTAGACTTATTTAGTCCTAAAATGTTGTTATGTTCTTGTTTTTGTGCTAGAAATAAATATAGCATGTGTTGGATTTATTTCAAATTTAAATGTGCTTGTTTTTGTGTTGGAAGAAGATTTAACACAAGTTAGATTTATTATACTCTACAATGTTGTTGTTGGCAACATGTTATATTTGTGGTAGACATAAATCTAGCACTTGCTCGAATTCTCAATCTACAATGTTTCTATGTGCTTGACTTTGCGGTAAAAGGAAATATAACACATGTTAGATTTTCTTTTACATTGCAATGTTGTTAATCTAGCACACATTAGACTTATTTAGTCCACCAATGTTGTTATGTTCTTGTGTTTGTGCTACAAGGAAATATAACATGTGTTATATTTCTCTCAAATTTAAACTTTCTTGTGTTTGTGTTAGAAGAAAATTTAACACAAGCAGAGTTCTTATACTCTACAATGTTGTTGTTGGCAACGTGCTTGTATTTGTGGTAGACATAAGTCTAGCACTTGCTATATTTCTCACTTTACGATGTTTCTATGTTCTTGAGTTTGCACTAAAAGTAAGTCTAACGCATGTTAGAATTTCTTTTGCATTGCAATGTTGTTAATCTAGCACACATTAGACTTATTTAGTCCTAAAATGTTGTTATGTTCTTTTATTTGTGCTAGAAGGAAATATAACAAGTGTTAGATTTCTTTCATATTTAAATGTGCTTGTGTTTTTGTTGGAAGTAAATTTAACGCAAGCTAGATTTCTTATACTCGACAATGTTGTTGCTAGAAATGTGCTTATATTTGTGGTAGACATAAATCTAGCACTTGTAAGATTTCTTACTCTACAATGTTTCTACATGCTCGAGTTTTCACTGAAAGGAAATCTAACACATGCTAGATTTTATTTTTAGATACCATGGACTATGAAGCTAGTGAGAATTCAAAGGAAGCATCCAAGGAAAAAGGAATTTCAAGAAACATGACACCAAATTCTTTGAATTGTATGACAATTTTAGTTTATACTTTGTTAAAATTGTTAGACATTATGTTAATAACTGGTTGTTGATTAATAAAACCCATGGAAATAGCCTTAGGATTGGGGTTTTAATAAGGACAACCAATACTAGCATGGGTATTTTTCTTCCAAGAAACTTTAACTATCTGATAACTTTGGTGTCATATACTAAACTTGCATAACGTATGTACTCATTTATTATTGTGCAAATGGAGATTGTGTATTATAAGCTTGTTTAATACTATTTGTTATTCCATGTCTTCCATAATATTTTTCTTTCTAGAAACCGTGGAAATTGGTGGGCATGAAATTCCAAGTATAATAGTGAAAGGCAAAAAGAAAAGCAAGTGATATAAAAATGGTGCCCGCTTCAACTGGTATGGTGGTTTTATATTTTATGTACTCTTTTAGAAATTGTTGGATTAGGTGGTTTCTTTTCTTAACAGTTTTACCTAGGTGATAACTTTTGGTGTCATATAGTAAACTTGCATAGCATATGTACTGATTTATTATTGTGCATGTAAATGAAAATAATGTATTATAAGGTTGCTTAATAATATTTGGTATTTCATGTATTCCATAATTTGTTTTATAGAAAATGCGGAATCTGGTGTGTCTGAAATTCGAAGTAAAGTAGTGAAGAAAAGACAAGAAAAAAAGTGATATACAAACATTGCCTCCATCAACTGGTATGGTGGTTTATATTTTATTTACACTCTTTTCGAAATTGTTAGATTATGTGGTTTTTTAGTATTTATAAGAACATTATGTGACAATATTTGAAATTATATTTTCATTTTGATTAATGCAAATATTTTTTTTTTGTTATTTGCAGAATTGGTTGGCCTAAAAGAAAATGAAATGTTACAACCATCACCTAAGAAAAAGAAACGTTACTCAACCCAAAAGGCATTATCAATAACACCTTCTACTTCTACTTTTGAAATGATTAAAAAAACAATACATATAATAAATATGAGTTCATGCAAGATTGGTACATCCAAATAGAAGCTCTCATGAATATGTTTCCTACTATGTACCTATTTGGATCAATAGATGGAAACAAACCTAAGATATTAGGAATAATAATTAATTGTTATGCTTATAATGAAAATGGCATTGACTTTCAAGTGGAAATGATTAAAGAAAATGAGATAAATTAATTTCATGTCAAGTGGAGTATACAAATTTTAGACAAGATTTGATTGAAGCTTCAAGTACTAATTCAACAAATACAATAAAAAATTCAATGTTCAAGTTGGATAACTTTGAGAGCTTCTCTAAATCTGGACTAAATAGTTGTGCATATCTTTTAAAACTCATCACCACCATTCTGTGATATCGCTATGTAAGAAGTAAAAAAACATCATCTGTACTTCTTCATTTACAACAAAAAGGTAAATTTCTTGATAAAGTACCAGATGATAAAATTGATTCTCAATTACTTTGTTTGAGAAAAGTATATTATTCTAAATTGGAGGAGAACATAAAAGAAATGATTTCAAGCCCACTACAGAATTTGAAAACCTAGGAATGTTGAATTTGAGACAACTAACCTTGCAAATCAATGTGATGAGATTCATGAAGCCTTCAATCATTGCTATATATTTTCAAACTCCTTTAATATAAAAGTGGATGTTGAAAGATGTAATGAAGCCCCCAAAGTGTTCAAATTAAGATCATGAGATGATTTAAATGTTCAAGTATTAGCGAAATCATTCCTTGAAAAATTTCAAACCTCATTACTCGATGCTCTTCTGATTCCATTTGACATAAATGAGCCTGATCCATTGGTCAACTCTATCAAAATTATAAATGAGATAGATCTAAATTCTAAAAATATAATTTCTGGATAGTTGATGGTCAACATACCATTCAAGTAGTGAAAGAAATTTTAACAAATCCTAAATATAATTTATTTACAGAAGCAAAAAAAAATATCAAAAATGTAATGCTCGATTCTTCCATCCATCAGTGGAACTCACTTAGATGATCTGCATTTGTTGTCAATTAAATTATACAAATAAGGTATTCTTCAAAACTCCATTTATTGATTGTGTGCACTGAGAAAGGCATTTCTTAATTGCCAATGACAAATTAAAGAAAAGGAGTATTGGATGTTTTAAGATGTCTGAAGAGAAGGTATGTAATTTCAATTATTTTTACATTTAACATGTTATTATTGTATCTACTTTTATTGTAGATAAATGTCTAAAGACAATAATATAAGTCATATTTTCTAATATTTATATTGGTTTCTCATTAGATTAAAACACTTTATTTAGTTTCATTTTTACATTGAATTCTTATTAGTTTATATTTATTATTTTATCAGGTTGATGATAAAATGTTGTGCCCATTTTCTGACTTTCCAATAACAAATTTTTCTGATAAAAAAATTCTCTTATATCTTGATAAACCTATTTTGGATAAATGGGACATTGTTTTTAACTGTTACCAACTAAGCACATTAAATTGCTCTCCAAGCCAACCTGATTGTCAGAACTACAAGAGAAATAGTCTACACAGTTTGACAACAACTACTCTTCAACACCTTTAGGGATTAACCATGAAAGTAACTTCTTTAGTAACAGATAAGTTATTGGATGGAACCATTTGGTTTTCTATTCCAATTAATCATCCAGCAAATGCCATAAAATTGAAACATTATTGTCCTAAATTGAAAACCAATAGAACAATATTGGATGCAATGGTTATGTATTGTCAAAGTCATGATCATAACTTGAATGACATGGCTCTTACCACATTAAACAGTCTTCAGCATTATGAAATTAATGATATCATATTTACCAATTTTTGCAACATGGCGGAGGGGTCTACTTATGTCAAAGGAACACGTAATACAAAGATAGAGTCCCTTTCTCAGCAGGCATGTGGAGTCCTTGACAGAATGATAAATGGGTCAACAAGTGTTCAATAGGTTGATAACAATTTTGAATTTGGTTGTATTTATGGGGGCCCTGATCTTTTGTCAACACTTTTGCACTCTTTTCCATGTTAGTTGCAACCAGTTTTAAATACTGACCTTGTTCTTTTGCATACACTGGCTTTGAAAAAAGAACAATTCCACAAGGGATATTGCATTGAATTTTTTCGATTTCTTATTGAAAAAAATGAGTTGAATGACTTTACTACAATTCTCTTAGTAAAAATTTGGTTTTGTAATGATGTATGTCAGTCTTTGGAAATTTCCATAAAGAACTACAAGTTCAACTATAAAATGACTAGTGGCATTTATGAATATAAATCCCAAAACAATTATAGTTATAATATAGTTCTTACTATAGATTTCTATACTTTAGAATAAAAAATTTTGGATGCTATAAAATACTCTCACACATTTGAAGACACATTTGATGCAAATGAGAGAGATTATGATTTCTGGGAGGATTTAGTGGAAAAACACCAACAATCTAGTGATGCAAAAGTGATTATTTCTCTTTATGCGGGGAAAAATTGAATCAAGGCTTGTTGTACATATGGAAGAAGAATTTCACATGTTGTGAAAATAGAGTCACAAAGGACAATCATGTTAAATAATTACAAATCTTTTCAACTATCAAATCCAATATCCATTAACTTCTTGGAAAATTCAGGTACTACAATTCATTTATTTTTTTTCTTATAATATTCTCGATACTATTTTTTTCATATTTATTAGTTTTCAAAGTGTTTAATAAAATGACTAATGATGGAGATTCTAAAAGAGAGAATGATGAAAGTGGGAAGACAAAAATTAATCAACATAGTGCTTATGTTGTTGAAGAGAGAATAGAGATGGAAATAGGAGGAGAAGGAGGAGAGGAAGAAGTTATCATACTAGGTACATAATTTGTTTATTTTTTTCTCTTGGTAGTTTTTCAATTTATTTAATCTCTATATTCGTAACATTTTTGGATGACTATTACAGGGAATTATGAGATGAATGAAATTAATCAAGACAATGACCATGGAATGATGGAGATAGAAATAGGTATTAATCATTGTAACTCTATCTTTTTCTATTTTATTATTATCCTAAATTATCATTTTTTTATTGTGATTCATATCCATTTCATATGTTGATTATAGTTGGAAATAAAGATAATGAATATAATGACCAGGTTACTGTCCCACAAAACTATAATCAAGACCAAAATATTATTATGGATGACTATAGATGATTCTTTTTTTGTATAGTTGTTTAATGAATTTTGTTCATTGTCATAATTTATAACATTTTTTTATGTTTATTGTAGTGACAAGCAATGAGAACCAAAACATTGATCAAATGAAAGTTAAAGAAAACTTTAATCAAGAACAAAATATAACGTCAGGTACTTATAATTTGTCTACTTGTTTTCCTTGTTATTTAATGACTCTATTCATTTTCACAATTCAAAATATTTTATATGTTTAATTTGGAAACAAATAAAGGTAAGAAAAATGATGATGAGGTGTAACTTTACAAATATGAAGATGATGTCATATGAGATACTTGTAACTTGTCTTCTTCTTTATCTTATTATTCTTCAAACTCAAATGCTTGCAACTACCATAACATTGTATATTTCTGTTATAGGAACAAATACAAAAGATAAAATTGACAATCAAAATAATGTTAAAGGTGTGTGTGTGTGTGTGCATGTTTCTTTTTAAAGGATGCATTACTAAAGTTTTTCTTGGTATTGGTATTTGATTGAAGATTTAATATGTTTATTCCAGGTCCTACCAAGATGACAAAAGAACTTATTGTTTCATCTATAAATACTACAAAAACCACTCAAGGTAAGTGTATCGTTTCAACATTTTTTTTAGTAATTTTTGTAACATGAACAAAATGGTTTGACTATATTATTTTGCATTGTGTTTCAGCCAAAATAACTAAAAAGCAACTAGTTATTTTGAACTAAAGGACATATTTTTATCATAGCATCGATCATGAAGCAACAAACAAAGGGCATGTTGAGAAAATGGGAGTTGATGCTGATTACGCAATAGAGAAAAATATATTTTGGATTCATCCACATGCAAAATCATTTTTTGAAATGTGTTTCAAAAATGAATCTCTTGACATTGCAATTTGGATGACAACTTTGAAACAAAGCACAACAAAATTTCTAAAAAAGTTGGTTTTAGAAACATTACAAGATAAACTTGTGTTTAAGTGGACTGCTTCAGACTGTAAGCCACAAAAGGGAGATAAGTTCATTGACAATCAAACGAAATTTGTACACACTAAATCATTGAAAAAGGTGTGGGAAATGCATACCCAATATGATGCAACCAATACTATTATATCTGATTGTTTAATTGAAAGAGTGAAAGAGAATCCAAAAGAAAATGTGATTCTTGCCCCTCCATTCATTGGAGAAAATTAAGGGGATAATTGTTTAATCAATGAGCTATGGAGAATATTGCATAAACTCAACAAGGCTACAGCTGTGAGAGCTATTTTGAAGGATGTTCAATTACGTTTAGAAGTACCTTACGATTACAGTTGTCTATATCATGCTATGATGTGTATGACATCATGGATTATTACTTTTATTTCACAACAGTAATAAAAGAATTGTTGAGTTGGTTTGTCATTACTAAAAATAAAAAAAAATTATTTTCTTTATTTTTGGTGAGATGAATGGTCATTTAATGTTTTCATATTAAAATTTTTCATGCTACATTTTTTGTTTTACAATGGATTGCATTGTATGTAAAATTAATAGATAACTGGTCTATTTGTTTTAATTAGATCATTACAATTATTTGCTTTAAATGTGGCTTAAGTTATCATTATACCTCTTAGAAATTAGTAATGTGAAGGATGACCCATCACATTATTATAGCCATTTTTATTGCATATAAGTTGAAAATCTATATTAAGTTTTATGTAGCACCAAAAATAAACATACAATTTTTACTAAGAGAAGCACCAAAGAAACTAAGGTAGAAACTCTATAAATTAACATATAATTAATTAGGTTTGAAATTTAAAAATTGTATTATATTGTATGTGAAAATTAATGTAAAATTAGTTTGTTTACTTACACTATGCCATTGTAATTATATTTTACAATTGAAATTACATAAATCATTATAAGTCTTAAAATCAATGATTTAAATGGTGGGCCAATGCATTCTTGTAATACTTTTATTCCATACAAATTAAATAAAGGTATTAGGTTGTATGTATAAAGTAAACATATTATTGTGTCCTATCTAGGGAGAGATGACCTATGGCCTCTGCAACCCAACCTAGGGTTCCTGCAAATCCTGCAATGGCAGGCCTGTCAAGTTCAGTATAGCTGGTAAAATCAAGTGGATTCTTGATCAGTGCTAAGCGTCCATACGCAAAACGCAACATGCAACCTCCTTAGGGGGAGGGCCAGGAGCCTCCCCCCAATAAGGACAATCGAATGCAGCACACGGAAGAAAGGGAAAATGAAAAGGAACCAAGCAGCGGTAATGCGGAACATAGTAAGCAGAAGGGTAAGGACACAGATCAGGAAGATAGAAACACGGCAAGTTCTTCAACATGCAAGCCAGTAGCAACTCACAGACCAAGGGTGGAGTTCCCAAGTCGTCGTATCAATGCCCGGATACAGTATATGAGAGATCACGCGCTGATCGGTAAATTCATAGGAATTTGGCCGACGGAGAAAGCGCTGAGAAGTTGGATAAGCGCTAAATGGCATCCAAAGGGGCACATCTCTCTGCATCTAGCAACAAAGGGGTTCTTTACAATAGTTTTTAATTGCCTGGAAGATCGCAACAGGATTCTAGATGGGGGTCCTTACTTTTTTAACTTTGCAGGATTATATCTCAAAGCGTGGGTTGAAAGATTTAATACAGACAAGGAAGACCTTAGCTATGTGCCGGTGTGGATAAGGCTATATTCAGTGCACTTGGCGAGTTTGTAAAGATTGCAGAAGAAACAAAATCATGTAGATACACGTCCTATGCTCAGATCTGTGTCTATATGGACCTCAATCAAGCGCTGCCAGACACGGTAAGTTTCTTTCATGAAGATTCTGAATGGATTCAAGTTATATATTATGAGCGTGTACCATTTAGATGCACGAAATGTCATGATATCGGGCATCTCTATAGAGACTGTCCACTAAATAAGAAACCCACCTCCCAAGATAGTTCAGACAATCAAACAACAAATGGATTCACTAAGGTAACAAATCGAAGGAGAGGGAACAAGCGAGCAACAGGAAATCCCAAGGAAAATCCAGTCAACAAGACAAAACCCACAACGAGCAACAGTTTCGAAGCACTGACCAAGATTGATATGCAAGATCTGGAGAAGGACATGCAGAAGGACAAGGATTCCAATAAAGAACAACCAGGAGAAACTTAAGGTCAAACAAGAAAGATGACTCAGAAGCAATCAAACCTGCAACCTCAATCTAAATCTATATCATGGCAATCACAAGGAATGGAAGTTGAATATATTGAACCAAATGAAAAATCATCAAACAAACGAGCGGATACCTCTCAAGAACCTCAAATCATGGAAGAGCATCCAAAGCCTTTAGACATAGGGGAGCTGGATATACTAGGCTTGGAACAAGCATGCAATACAGGGAATTTTGAAAAAATACCAGATCGACAAGTGGATAACATAGTAGAAGTCTTGAACAGCGCACATAAGAAATACTCTCTAGGAGTCCAAATAGGAAGTCCATGGGATGAAAAATTTATCACCAAGGACAATAAGAAGAGAGGTAGAAAAAATACACTTGAGAGAACCATAAAGATAGGAGAGATATTAGTGGAGTCAGGGAGGTATGCCAAACTGACCAGGTATTTCAATACAAACCCCCATCCTTCTCAATGAATCTGGTATCATGGAATATAAGAGGGCTTAATGGCCCAAGGAAAGGTAGATTATTAAAAAATATGCTTATGCAAGAAAAACCAAGCATACTCTTTCTACAGGAGACAAAATGTAACTCAACAATTTTGGAAAAAATAGCAGCGAAAGCCTGGCCAGGAGGGCTAGTTATAGCTGTTGATGCTCAGGGAGCTTCGGGAGGACTTGCAATCCTTTGGGATGCGTGAGCCATCCAAATAAACAACATACAAGATAATAAAAATTTCATTCAGACAACCTTTCATCTCATAGGTACTAACACCTATGGACTGATAACTAATGTCTATTTCCCTCAGGATACTGCTCAAAAAGCTCAAATCCTGAATACATTGTCAGAACTCAACTCAGACAGGCCATACCCACTTTGGATCTCTGGAGGTGATTACAACATGACAACAAGCATGGAAGAAAAACAAGGGGGTAGAAGCAGAGCAAATAATGATGGTAATCTACTAAAAAACTTCATTTACAACAACAGGTTGGTGGATGTTCCCACAAGCAATGGCCTCTTCACTTGGAGTAATAAGAGAGAAGGATCGCAACAGATTGCTTCACGTCTTGATAGGTTTCTCATCTCAGACAATGCAACACACTTAGGAGGGGAATTTACAGCGTCCATCCTTCCTATCTCAGGATTAGATCACTGGCCTATCGAACTTCAATGGAGCAGGCCTAGCAACAACCTCAAACGTCCCTTCCAATTTGAAGAACTTTGGCTAACTCATCCAGAATTTGAGGACCTAGTTAGATCAACCTGGCTCAACTTCAATCCTACTGAAGGCACAAGAATGTCCAGGTTTTAGCAAAAACTCAAGCATCTTAAAGGAGAAATCAAATGATGGAATCATAATACTTTTGGCAACATTTTTAAAGCTCAAGCCACTCTGAACTTAGAAATGAAGAGAATCCAGCAAACCATTAGCAATGAAGGGCGCACGGAGGAATTAACCAAGCAGGAGAAAGTCATAGAATCTATAATATTAGAGAGGGCTAAACAGGAGGAAACATTATGGAGACAAAAATCAAGGATCAAATGGTTAAAAAATGGAGAAAAGAACACAAAATTTTTCCATAGAACTACGGTGCAGCGCAGAATGATCAATTGCATTACTCACATCAAAAATGAATAGGGGGATAAAATTGAAACACATGAAGGCATTGCAGAGGAATTTCTTAGATATTTCAAGAAAGCACATCAGGAACCCAATATAGATAGAATGCCAACTATCAATAAGCTTCTAAAGAACATTCCAAGGATAATAACAGAAGAACATAATAGTCTTCTCATTCAGCCTATCAACCTACAGGAAGTTAAAGAAGCTGTACAACACCTGAAGGAAGGGAAAGCGTCAGGTCCGGATGGTTTCACGTCAAAATTTTTTCATAAGTTTTGGGACCTAATAAAAACTAAGGTATGGCAAGTAGTGGAGGAATCGTGAGCACTCAGATGGATGTATCCAGGGTTAAACGCCACCTTCATAGCCTTAATTCCAAATGTGGAAGACTCCAACACTCCAGATAAGTACAGACGAATTGCCCTGTGTAATATCATCCATAAAATCACTTTAAAAGTCATAGCAACAAGACTAAAGTTGTTGCTCCCTCTTATTATCTCGCTCGAGAAATTGAGGTATGTAGAAGGCCGACAAATAACGGACGGAATTATTCTAACTCATGAGATAATCCATTCCTTAAAGAAAACTAAAAAGTCAGGTATGCTGCTTAAGCTAGATCTATGTAAAGCTTTTGATAATATTAGTTGGGTCTATGTTCAAAAAATTCTTATTGCCTTTAGTTTTTCCCAATCATGGGTCCAATGGATTTTTAACCTTTTGTCTTCAGCTTTTTTCTTTGTTTTAATCAATGGTATCCCCTTGGCAACGTACCGTCCCTCCAGAGGTATAAGGCAAGGAGACCCCTTGTCTCCCTTTCTTTTTGTAATTATGGAAGAAGGATTGGGTAGAAGCATCACCTCTGTCAGGATAGCTCAGCAATTAAAAAGCCTTTCTTTGAACAACTCCCCAGCTTACTCCCACCAGCAATTTGTAGATGACAATATGATTTTTGGCCATCCCTCGGTGCAAGAAGCTCGCCTCCTCAAATCAATCCTGTTAAACTTCTCTGATGCTTCTGGTGCCCTTATCAATCGAGTTAAATCCCAATTTTTTTTCTTCAACACCCCTGTTCCCACCCAAAAAGCTATTGGCCGAATTCTGGGATTCACTATTGCCTCCCTGCCCTCCAAGTACCTCGGTGCCCCTTTAATGGCCTCAGCTCTCAAACACTCTTCTTGGAAGCATCTGTTGGAAAAACGGGAGACTCGACTCTCCCTATGGACCTACCCAGCTCTGAATATGGCTAGCAGACTTGTTCTTATCAAGGCGGTCCTTCATTCCATGCCCTTGTATCTCTTCTCCATCCTTGCTGCCCCAAAATGGGTACTCAAATAAATTAAGAATCTCCAACGCAACTTTTTATGGGGAAGCTTAGGCCACAATCGAAAATGGGCTCTAGTTAAATGGGATAAAGTATGTCTTCCTAAGAAAGCAGGGGGTATTGGGCTAAGAGATCCTAAGCATAGCAATAGAGCAATGGGCGTAAAAATCTGGTGGAGATGGCTAGCCCATCCTAATACTCCATGGGCCTCCCTCTGGACAGCAAAATATGCAAGCAATTGTCCCATGGAAGAAAGAATACGAATGACGGAGCTAAGCACGGGATCAGTAATCTAGAATTCAGCTATACAACACAGAAGTCTCATAGAAGAGCACAGTTTCTGGGAAGTTAAGAGTGGAACAACTGCTCGATTTTGGGAAGACTCCTAGCAGCAATTACTAAAAATAAGAGACATACTCAAAGATCATCTAATACCAGAGTAGGAGATCAATCAGTTAGCCAAGGCCAGTCAATTTTGGAGCTCATCTACAACTCAAGAGCGTAGGCAATGGAAAAATGCAAATCAAATTTTATTGAACAGCTCTGAAAAAACTCAGCAACATCTCAATACAGAACTACAAAAGAGGCAAATCCCTGTCTAAGAAGAATCTAACATTCTAAGATGGGGTTATGAAGAGAAAGGATTATTCACCACAAAGGAAGCGTATAAGATAATAGGCCAATATCAGCTAAACAAAGACACTTTATGGGATAAAATTTGGCAAACTTCCAACTGGCTGAACATTTCTACCCTTTTATAGCTCCTTTATCATAATAAAATTCTAACTTGGGATAATCTCAGGAAAATAAGCTTCTCGGGCCCATCTATATGTCTCATATGCAGGCAAGAGGAGGAAACAGCCATACATCTTATGCAGTCATGTCAAACTGGAAGAAAACTTTAGGAGAAGGTCGCTTTCCGCTGTCAAAGAGAAGGTAGAGTGCAAGGAGATCTCATAGCCACTATTCGCAACTGGATTCAAAAGCCATTTCAAAGTAATCTCCTTAACACTTTGTGGCATCTTATACCTGGCTTATTGATGTGGAACATCTGGAAAGAGAGCAATAGAAGAGTTTTCAAGGATCAAACTATGCCTCTAGAGCAAATTTGGACTATACTTCATCAGAATATCATGGAGTCTCTATCAATTAGAGAATGGTACTAAGAAGACTTCCCCACGTTACCTCAGGAAAAAATAATCTGGGATAATTGGAGGATCCAGATAAACCAAAAGACAATCAACAAAAAGAACCCCACAATGCAGGAAAAGGAATCAAGCAATTGGACTCCGACACCCATTAACATGTTCCAGCTTAACTTTGATGGGGCCTCAAAAGGAAATCCAGGGAAAGCAGGATATGGGGGAGTCTTCAGAGATCATAATGGCAATCCTCAATGCATCTTTATGGGATGGATAGGCTGGGATACCAACAACTCAACACAATTGGAGGGATTATGGAGAAGTCCCAAACTAGCCCATGAAAGAAGATTTTTTCCTCTCATTATAGCAGGGGATTCGAAAATTATAATTAGAATTATCATAAACCTCCTACATGGTTCACCCATTCACAAAGTCAACAATAGTTGGAGAATGGCCCAAAGGCTTGAGCTAATAAATAATTGGCTTTCTCAGCACCAAGCAATCTCATGCAAACACACCAGAAGGGAAGGAAATAAGCTCGCTGACTTTCTTGCCAATCTCGGAGTGGAAGCTGAGGGAGGCTACTTTGAAGGAATTATCGCCAGCTTAGCTTCCGAGGACTAAGTCACCAAATTCCAGGAAATTGTCACTCAGGACAAATCTCAGATGAAGAATACACACCCGGATGCGGGTGGCATTAACAGTTATCAATGACAAACTGCACAATTCAAACATCCGGCCTAACGGACGGCAGGTGGATGATCTGTAGGATACGCATCGTAGGATGGTGAATTAAGTTCAATGCAGATGAAATTAATATCGAGCAGTATTGAATTTGGTCTGGCATTAATGCGAGCATGGATGCACAACAAACAAGTTGGCTTATTGGCATGGATCCGCACAATGCCCCTGTCTCAGCCGTTGGTTCCTTTTATTATGAAGTAGAGCCGCTTCAACACCTCTGCTTGGTCTTTCGAGTCTGGCTGTTAGCTTGGATTTGGAAGCTCCCTGTAACTTTCTGCGCTCCTACTATTCCTGGCTTGCTTTGCCTCAGTCGCTCTCCCGACACATTTGCCTCTCTGACCATGCCTCGCAGCCGAGGAATCCCACGTCGAGGTAGCCACATAGGGCACAGAGGTCGCCCTTCTCGCCCTGCTCCACAGAATGTTGCCCCTATCGCCTCAGCTCCCCCTTCTTCTCCACCTCTGGATCAAGCTAGCCCTATGCTGAACAATTCATCCCAGACCTCCAGGTTTACTTTTCGAAGTCGGCTCAATAGATCTGTTTTGACAGCAAGTATTACCATAACTGTCTCGGAGGAGGGGAGCAACCAGCTCAGCTAGACTCCAACTATCTCCACCCACTGTCAGGAAGATAGTGTTCTTCAAGCGGACTTGACAAGGATGGTGTTCCATGCGGATCACATGCAAGAGGATTCCCCTGTTTCGGAAGCACCTCAGCAGCTAGTGGATCCGACTTAGAGTGATATTCTGGCCTGCGGGCCGTCTCAAAGGGCAGTTGGTATTTTAAAGATGGTAACTACTCCTGATGGAGGCGCACCGGCAAATGATGAAGACAGTTTCGTGACCTGGGTAGCTTCTACTAGCCAGGCGAACGAGGACAAGCCAACTTCACCAAAACATGCAGATTAATCATGTCTCTTCTGTGCCGGGTGGCCTTCTCGCCTATATGTTATGCAATTTTGGTTTTGTGTCTTTGATTCTGAAGTTAGATGTCTGTGTCCGGTTCATTCTCACGCAACAGACAGTGGCAACAACCAACATAAGTTCTAATTTTTGTTATAAATATGGCTATGCTAGTTGTTTTTCTGCTTTCTTGGTCAATGAAGGGCATGACAATCTCAGTCCTAGTAAAATATTTCAGTTTTTCAGAGCCCAAAGTCAAAATTGTGAAGTCTGTACTGTAAATTTGGTTGAAGGCCTGAACTGTAATGTCCCTGAGTTTCTGGTTGAGGAATGGCCTTGGCCTCCTCTGAGGTCTTGACCTCATTGTATATATTTTTACACCTTTTTTAATAGAATTAGTATTTACGAAGAAAAAAAAAAAAGTAAACATATTATTTGTTTGTTCATTTTAATGGGGAAATTGTATTTTTATTTTGTGATACTTTGAACTCATTGTAAAACTACCTTTATACAAATGGAAATAGTTCATAATAAATATTAACATCATTTTTAAAATGATAGGTTTTTATGTCCTTAAGCAATGAAGTGTTGAAGTTGAGATATGTTCATATCATACATGTGGTTGCAGTGGAGATGCAGATGGGAATTACTACAAGACAAAATATGTTGCTGATATTCTAAATGGAAGGAGTATTCTTCCAACCATACACCAAACAAGAACAAGATTTTCATATTCAAAGAGAACCAGATTGGTAGTTTGGTGATAGGTCATATTTTTTAAGGCCTTTTCAGTCATAAGTATTAAAATATTGCTTAAGAAATTATGATGTCACAATATGAACATTAAATTTCACTGACAAGTACATCTGAAAATTACTTGAAAAATCAAATATTGATATAAAGGACTTTAAATTTGCATGGGACAGATCTCGTTGTCATTTGCAAACAAAATTGGAAGCAAGGAGAACAAGACAATTTTATGAGAAAAAGTTGATTGATGTGTGGTCCCAATATGGAGATGATTATGAAGAATCAAATGTATTTCTAATAGATACAAAAAATAATACTTCTCAATTTATGGGATATCGATCAAACCACATCTTGATAAAACCATATACAGGAAAAGAGTAAGATACGTGGCTTATGCAAGTTTTATTCCCCTTTCTTAAGAGACTTCATCGTATTGAACAAAAACATGAGTACATTTGAATGTTCAATAGAACATGTACTTCATTGTAGTTCATGGAGATAATTTCTTTTATAAATTCGTTGAAAAGTACATTCCAATTTTTCAATATATTTTGGACATAGTTTTTGTTGAATCAATTTGTATGATTTTATATTTTTTGAAATATATGGGAATTGCCAATTATATTAATATGTATATTTCTTACTATTTATAAATGTTTTTTCAATGACTTTGTTGTATCCCTTTTTTTCTAAGATGTGTGTGCGCACGTGTGTTCTTAAATGAATTGTTTGACATTCAAATTATCTTACATGAACCATTGAGGCATGTTATTTTTAATGACTTATGTTTAATTATATGTATCAATAATCATATATAAATGTGAAATATGAGTTTTGAAATGGAACTCCTTGCAAACAAATGTGTTATTCTTACTAAAGAAATTATAATAATTTACTTGATAAATGTTATGTGCATTATTCACTATTCACAATGCATTATTCACTATTAAGGCTAATGAGAAATGTGTCATAAGTAAATTATTTGATCTTTTTCAAGCATAAGATACGTGATTTCTCAATTGATAGTTTTCATAAATTTATATGCTTAAATCAATTAATGGTTGTAACTGCAATCATATCATATTGAAAATTAACAAGGTACAATGTGAGTGATTCATTGTTTACATATAAAATGCACTAATATGAGTGCATAAATGTGATATGTAATTTTTTGATAAAAATATATTGTAAATAATTTTGCGTTTCTTAAAAAAGGATATATATGAGGATAATGATTGATAAGTGGATTATCAAGGTTTTATTAGATACTATCATAGATGAATTATGTCATTGAACTTTTTGTACCGTAAGGCATCTATTTTCACTATTTAAAGTCATTTTTTTTGTAATTGTCTTTTAAATAAACTGAAATCATATCACTTGAGCTGTAATTATATTATTGACTTGTTCTTAGTTATGTCCATTAATATGAGTGTATAAATGTTATTTATAATAGCCATATACTATGATGCATTTTTTCAAAAAATAAGTCTTTTAATTTCTTGATAATAAGTATTAAGAGGATTATTTAAGCTAATGGGTTATGACTCATAAGTGAATACTACTTGTTAATATGTAGGGCAGTCAATTTTTAACCCATATTATTTTTTCATATATTCTTGAATCAACTCTTTGTATATGCAATTATCTCATCTCATTTAATTTAATAAGGAATCCATTTATTGACTTTTATTTGTCTATCACATAATCTATTAACACTGTATTAATCTCATATTGTATTGTTTTGAAACAAAACTCTATGAAAAACATGGAATGATTAATTAACAATTTGTTAAGTGGACCATCCAGACTCATTAAAGAGATGGGTAGAAAATGGTTTTATAAAAACTTTTAGCACCATAAGACATTGATTTTCCAATCCATATTACCATTTTTTCATTTTCAATTCTTAAATAGTTTATTTTTGGTTTAAATAATTTCATAGAATCCAATATGACTTGAACAATTTTATTTGGCTATATGCATTGATAGAAGTTCATGAATGTGATTCAATTTTTAAATGTAACTCTAAATGTAAGTAAATATATATATTTTAAAAAACAAATTATAATTAATTGATAATGAGTTTTAAGTGGTCTATATAAAGCCATTTATCTACTTTTATTTTTATATCATGAGGTTTAATCTGTGTGTAAATGTTGCACTTTTTTTTAAATAAGACTCCATGTAATATGAAATGTTTTTCCTAACAACACATGGAATAATTAATTGGTAATGAATTTTAAGTAGAATGTTAAAGTTATTTAAAGGCATGGGTCATAAATAAATGTATTTAAACTTTATGCAACATATGGCATTTGATTTTCCCACCTTTATTAACATTTGGTAAATTTCAATCCTTAAATAAATTATTTGTAATTGAATAATCTCATAGAAACCAACAAGCGAAGTATGTATTAAATTATATTTAGAATGTACGTATGTATAAATGGAATTTATTTTTGAAATAAAGATATCAATGTAAGTAAAAAATATATTTTTGAAAATTAATAATTTATAACCAATTATTTATGAGTTCTAACTGGTTTATTCTATTTTTAATTGACAACTTTTTCTAACTATGCATTATTAAATCAATTATTCCTTTATGTAATCATGTCATATAAGTCAATAAGTCAAGAAAGAATTAATTGATTTTTATTTAAGTATCACGTGGTCTAATATGAATGTATAAATGTGAAATTGCTATTTCTAGAATGAAAAACCCATGTAAAAAAATGATTTTTCTAATAAAACATGGATTAATGAATTCACCATGAACATTAAGTAGACTATTTAAGCTCATTCAAGATATGGGCCATAAATGGATGCTTTTAAATTTTTTACACCATATGACATTCTTTTCCTATCAATATTAACATTTTGTAAATTTCAAATCTTAAATAAATTATCTGTACTTAAAATAATCTCATAGAATCCAAGAAGATTCAAAAGTTATTTGTTGAATTTTATTTAGTTATATATATTCATATAAGTTTATAAACATAATTTATTTTTGAAATAAAGATATTAATGCAAGTAAAGATATATCTTATACAAAACTATCTAGGATTAATTGATAAGAAACTTTAAGTGGTTTATTTAGGCTACATGAAAAATCAAGTGTCATAGATGAATGCCTTTTAATACATATTTAATCTTCAAAGTCCATATCTTAGTGATAATTGAAAAGTATTTACATTAAGTATTTAATAATTAAAGAACATGGGGACTTATATAAATTTCAACTAAAATACATGAGTTATGTTTCACATTTATTTCTTCCCCATTAAAAATGCTTATCATTTTCTCTTCTAAGTGAAAGTAATGGTAAATAATGGTTTTCCATACAATTGGTTGACACTAAATTTACATTCAAACTATTATTAGTTTTGACAATGTTTACAAGGACAGATCAAAATCCACACTACCATCAACTCTGCTAATATTTGAAAACCCTTTCCTCCACTACTTACAAGAAGTCACCACTAAAGTTTCTTAGTTAATTCAATTTGTGACACTACCCATCATAATGGAATGATTTGAATACCCATTTAAGAACTCTCATTTGATGTACTTGGATTTCAATGGAGATAGATCAATGGTGCCTAACCTTCTTGAAATACCTAGATCAACAATGTATAACTTTTATAGTCGATGCCCACATGATATGAAGATGAATGATGACCCCCTAATTAGTGCTTCCTAAAGGCACAAAGGGACTGTAGGAAATTGAGCACAAGAACATTTTACTAAGGTTTTAGTAGACTAGTTCTAGTGCAATGCAAGGGACACATATCATTGTCATTTACAATAATATCCTCACATCACCATCATTCAATCAACAAATCCCCTGTATGTTGGGAGAAAAGGGGTTAGAGTCGCTAGACATAAAACTTAAACATCGAGGAATCTAGCATGTTATCCATAACTATAATATCTTTATTGGATTTCACACTCCTACTGTGTATTGATACTATTATACATAACAACCCCATGTTTGACCTATTCATGAGCTCTAATTGGTTTGAAATTACTTGCAAATTATTTTAATGTTGAATCAATTTAATATGGAGATTTAAAAAAATGGATGTTGTTGAAGACCTTGTAATAAAATACTTTCAAATTTAATGAAATATGTGTTCACTTCACCATAGCTCCAGGATGAAAACACTCACTCATGTGAAATGGAAAAAGAAAATACATTGATCTAACCATCACCTTGCGTACTTAACCACTCCTCTATGGCATGCTCATATTATGTAGACAAAAACAAGGTCTTCACATTGTCACGCTGATTAATGTCTACATAACTCGCACCATATAATAATACATTACACTAGTAGAAGGATCATGTGTAGACTAGGAGAAGAAGTATCCAACCACTATTTAATCAGAGAATAAATTTTCCTTATAGTCAGTCCTGCAACCAACTACCATTACTCATCTTAGACTCAAAATCCCTGAGCTACATCTTAGTCTTTAGATAATAAGTTGTGTCCTTGGCTAATGCTTTAATTGTAATTTTTATGCATTACTTATAGTTTTTGACATGCAGATCAATGAGAGTTACCATGAAATTTTACCATAGGAGATTTGATGGCAAATAGGTCAAAAATATCATGGGGTTGACGTGAAATTACCATGGGCATGTTAATGGTAAATTTTGATGCTAATTGAGCCAACATGAGGAGAGCTCATGGTTTTTGAGAACCTAGACAAGGGTAATTTATTTTCCATTCCCAAGAAAAAATTACACAATATTATAACCAACATAATACATAATATGCACAACCTTTACACTATAACTTTGTGTAATTACACATTGTTGAAGTGACCAACTAGCATAAATGTTGTTATCACTTTTTTTTGCTTAGAATCAACACCATCTTAGATGTAACGAAAGCTACATCAGAGCTATATTAATTATAATATTCTATATAAATAATCCATCAAAGAAGCATTAGTAACTCAATGAAAATACACTACATCAAATATCATATCAATAAATTAAGAAAACAAATGAATGATGCTACCATTATTGACATCAATTCCAACATAATTAGGAAAAAGGTAAGCTCTCCCTCTCATTCTATGGAAATTGTTTTTTTCACATTCTTTTTTGAATAAAAGAAGATAGACATTTGATCTTTTGTAATGACCCCAATTTCCTTGGAGCCTATGGGTTTTATCTGGAATCAACTTTAACCCTAAAAATTACATCCTATCAGTTGTCCTAGTTTTGGTAAAACATCCCCATGTTACACTTCATTATTGGAAGAAAGAAACTCTCACAAATATAAGAAATCCATTGGAAAAACGTATTTACTACATAAAAGCATGAAACACCATTTTTTCTTATGCTTGAATATATGTTGAGGTATATTTGGAAAAATCAATGACAAAAGCCATCCAAATTTCTATGGATAATTTGATTTTCATTCATCCTATGGATATGAAAAAATTCCATTTAAATGTAGATTTCTTAATGAATATGGCCATATTCAAATAGAGTAGGAACATAAATATCTTCCATCCTAAAGAAATCACTTATATAGAGTAGGAAGAGCCTTGGTAACAACCATAAGAAAATGACCCAACGTAAGGCAAGAATCCCCCTCTAGTCCTTCTCCACCTAATCCATCAACTTCATGGGATCGATTTTGTTCAAATAAAATCCCTAGCCATAATATCCATGGAAGAAATAGGGCAACTTAAGAAACTACTCAAGGGAATAGTTACGAAGCTCTATCATAGATGAAAACCAATAATAATAATGAGGGTCTTGTAGAACGAGAAAAATATAATGAGATGCGTATATTGGAAGAAACCCCTACTTGCTCCATTGAGGTCATATCCTTTCCCTCTAGAGTGGTAAGTCCTATCCGCTTCCATTCTTAGCAGAGATCTAGTGTTAGGGAAGGTCCCCCACTTTCCCCAAAATCCCACTTCACTATTGGTTTATCTCTACAAGGTTTTGAATCCACATATGATCATTAAGAAGATAATTATGAATGAGAATTATTATTAAATAGGGAGTCTAAGAAGGTGATTTGTAAACCTTCATGGATGTTCCATTGGAAAATTCATCTCAACATATCTAATATTTTAAATACATTAAAATATGAAATTTATAATATGAGCCTTATTTTTTCCTTAGATTCATGTATTTATTACTTTCTATTTTCTTTTATGCATGCAATAGATAAAATGTAGAAAATAGAGAGTAATGAAATACAAACACGCAACAAACACCATGAACACAAATATATGATCTAGAAAATCCTTGCTTCAAGTGTAGATATTGGAATTTGATTAGTGACCATTGCCAATATCCCATGGCCCATGTATTTTTGTTATTACTTGAGATTTTCATGATTCATTTCCCTTATTCCTCTTAGTGAAAAATAAAATGAAAAATATTACATTTCATGATCAACTTGGGTAGAGATTTCTGTTGTATTTTGGAAAATATTTAGGGTGGTGTTTATTGTCTCTAGGATTTGATATAATTTGGAGCATGGGTTTGTTATGCATTTGTTGAATTTTTCAAAAATAAAATATCTCTCTTCTCTCCCACGGGTAGATTTCATCGAAAATAATATTATGTTGTTGTGCATAGGAATATTTCATTTTTTCTTTAGGTTTGACAATAGCCACAACATCATTTTCATCCATCCCATACCCTTTAGTAATAAATAGCCATTAAAATAAATCACTTAATTTAAAAAAATTAGACCCTTTTATTTTACTAAACAAACATATACTAGAAATTAGGGCCTTCATGTAGATTTGGAGGGAAAATTCTCCAATGCAATAAAAATAGAAAAAAGAAAACATTAGTGGGATATTAAATCCAATAGTAGCAAGGATTACTTAGTTCGTGACCATCTTTAATAGAAGCATCAAGTATGAAACTACAAGGGATCAAGTAGGGTGTTATCGCCTCATCTCGATTGGATCATTATACTATTTTTCATACATATCGATGCTTTCAGAATGGAAAAAGTGGAGGAGGCAGCTTTCCATACCATTTTTACTAGTGTGGCCATTTTGGTAAATGCAACATCCCATCCCACTAACAACTAGAGTTTTCCATGTAAATACATGATTATAGGTACATTTCAAGTCAAAAGGGCTAAGTAAGTGACACATATTACAAAAAGGGGCTGAGGGAGGTCAAATGCTTCGGAAATTCAACTTGCTTGTTTAAGGAAGGAAACTAGACAGCTTGGAGAACCATTGAAAGTCAATTGTTTATATTTAAATTGTCTTGAATGGTGTGTTGCAAAGATGGTTGTTGTAAAATTATGAAATGTAGGAAAGGAGAAAAGCCAATGCTAGCCTGGGAAAACACAACAAGGAAACCAATAAGCAAGGGAGGAGAAAAAGGAAAGAGAGACTGCATAGAGAGGAGAACGAAAAAAACTCAATTTTACTCAGTAAGGGAAAAATGAGGAAGAGTAGCAAGAAAGAGAAAGGAAAACCTTAGCTTTTATCAGTGAGGGGAAAAGAAGGAAGAGCAGTGGTATAAAGAAGAGAAAACATCATTTTTTCTCAACAAGGGAAAAACAAGGAGGATAAATTGCACAAAGAAAAAAAAACCTTAATTTTTCTGAGGGAGGGAAAATGAGGAATAGCAGAGCAGTGATAGAGAGGAAGAAAACCTCAGTTCTTTCAGTGAAGGAAGAATATGAAGAGCAATGATAGAGAGGAAGAATGGCTTATTTTTTTCTCAACGTGGGGTAGAAAAAGGGAGACTTGAGAGAAATATAAAAAGGAGGAAGAAGAAGTGTGATGTGCACAAAATGAGAAAAGAGTAGATGAAACTTGATTGGAAGAAAAAATAGTGAATTCGAGTGTTGTTATTCTTGGTAAACAAAAATAATTTCAAGTGTTGGGAGGGGTGTGACTTCTTCCTTTACTCTCAAGTTGTCAACGACCTTCAGTGAAGCAATAGGGGCATCAAGGGAGTTTTCTTTGAGATGGGGCTAAATCTCAAGATACCTCAGGGGGTTAGAGGGTGGAGATTGCATTCTCTAGATTCCATTAACATATTAGGGTGGAGGCTTAGGCCTTAGATTCCTGTTAAAGGAAACTTTGGAGGTCTCCATTTCTTGTCATTTAATAATGGGTTATGGATTCCCCTAATTAGTTTGAACCACAATGTGGAAGTGGATTCTTAATTCCCTTAGTTGGGTGGAACCAATGTGTTTCATGTTGCTATGGTGGAGGTGAGACCTATGGACTCCGTGGAGTATGTGGGTGTGTTTCTGAATGGCTAAAGAGAGCGAAGTATGTAAGTATAAGGAATCCCTGAACTTGGTCAATTGTTATTAATTATTTGAAGGGTCGAGGCAATAGAACTCTGAATTCCCTATTTATTATTGATAATAATTTGTTAGATGAATTGTGGAGGCAAAAATCCTCTCGATTTCTTGAATGAATCTTATTATTGAGTAGCTGATGGGTGGAGGTAGGAGGACTGCAGGAGTTCATGTTTTAGTTGACAGAGGTTAATTATTCCATTGAGCAAGACCACATAAGTCCCTTGGGATCTCGCTCGAGGATGAAAAATACAAGTAGCTTGGCTACAAATATCTATGTTGGGTGGAGAGTTGAAACCCCGAACTGAGTCACCCATTAACTATATTAATTATACATAATATTTTATGTGTAACCTTGTACGATCTCTTGGTTGACTGTTATGATTCTAATATGGTTACATGCTTGTTATAGATAACCTATGTAAGTGACTGACATATGATTATATGTGATGGGATGTTATAATATTTTTTCAATTAATATGAATGAATTGTAATTCCTTAAGTGGGAATCCTATCATGAAGTGAGAAAGAGGTAAGGAGGACTTATCTTTATAGTGTGAGAATACGACTAGTACAAAAATGACTAAGAAGGTAAATGACCCTTCAGTGGGTAGTCTCCTATTGTATATTACTTTATGGAATGATAGAGAGCTATAAGTGATGTAAGGTCTCTACTTTTATATCTTATTGATTCAGTTAAGGGAGTCAAATTCCTTAGTTTACAACTTTGTTAGTTATTAGGGTTTTGGAGAAAAATACACTTTTCATTGAATCTTGTTGATAGTTTTCTAAGTTGTTTTGGGACCTTGTAAGTTCCCTTAGTTTCAAGGATGAGGTGTGCATCCATTTCCTTGAGGAAACCCAAGAAATCCCGTGAAGTTTCTTCTGAATTTGACATATGAAAGATCCTGGAATGTTGTAGAATTCTATGAATAATCACCTAAGTCACAGTAGGTCGAGAGTTAAGACATGACTAGGTCAGAAGTCGGAAGGTCAAGATTGTCACCAAGGAAATTTTTCCATCAGGGAAGCTCACCTCAACTAGGTTAGAGGTCAGGAGGATGTATTTTCATGTAAGGAAGTTGTCCATTAGGGAAGCCGACCCTCAGTAGGTTGGAGGTTGGGACGTTATGAGTCAGGGCTAGGTTAACTTTAGAAATTTTGCACTTCAAGGGAAGACCAAAATTACATGTTGGTCAACTTCTTGATCACTACAACCAATAGTAAACTTCGATGTGACATCTTTTTGATGTGGTGAGCGGGAGTGGAGCCCAGCTTCAAAGGTTAATTCTCTTGATATGTAGCTCATATTAGGGGAGTTATTTGTCACTCGATTTGTTTCAACAAGACAAACACAATCGTGATGATATTTTTGGGTTGAGAGGAGTTCCATGAAAGTAGAAGAAATATACCCCATTATCGTAACAACTTTTTGATGGTCAGGTATTGAGAGTGACCACTTCTTGGTCATATTTTTTATTAAGGGGAGTTGTTACAACAAAATCAGGGTCTAAAAAATTTCAAGAGTGTTTTGGGGCATCAAAACACTTTTTTTGGGGATACAAATTTTCCTCTTAAGCGTGACATCTTTTTTTCCTATTCTACACACAAATACCTTTCTACTGGCATAAGAATCATGTCAATCAATGCTCGTATGTAAAACATATGCCACTCATAGGTTGCCTTCATGTTCTCACCACCATCATTCTAGAGGATGTCATATCAACCCCCATTATTCATGGAAAAGGTGAGAACCACGTGATTAATGTGAAGAATACTTTAGAAGGTTCTATATTGTAATTACAGTTAAGATTTGAGGTATTCAAGCCTAACCACTAGTAGGCTATAAAGTTGTGTCATAATTGGGCCACTAGGAGGAAAACAGGTTCCATTCCTTCAAGTGAATTTGTTCCATAACTAAGATAAAATAGCTAAGAGGGATAAGAGATAGAGAACAAAACGATAATTGTGGACAGAAGTAGCAACAAGCCATAATTCTTTATAGTTACAAAAATTCTATATTTAGAGAAATAAAGCAAAGAAGCATCACCTTCGAGCTAGGTTTTTCTTCGGAAAGGGTTTCTAAGGTCACATCCAGTGTCAAATGTGTGTGATATTTTATTTCATTGTTCACTATTTATTACATAATTTTTCATTTGCATGAATATGCTATTAGCAATAATATCAATCTAAAGAGAAATAAAACTAGAATAATGTAGATCTTAGATTTTTATGTATAATTTTATCAAATCTGTTGTGACGAATTCTACAGTGGAATATCCACGATAGTTTACAGATCATCAACTCTTTAGTTATTTTAATGCTTGTTGGATTAATACATGTATGATGGTCTCAAGAAGTGAAATATACAATGTGGACAATCATTTATTGATTTTTTGGGATTTTTTTCCCTATGTCATATATGTGGTCTTCACCCATGACTATTCCACCCAATCACTAATCACAAAGTGGTATCTATAGTCGCATTTGGTAGGGCATTACATGTGTAATGTTGAGTGGTAAGCACTGGTGATACTCAAGGTAGATGTTATATCCATATTTTAACTCCTTTGGAAGGATAACATCTTCATGAGGGTAATTTTAGTAGTAAGGAAAAATATGTATGGGTTACTATAACTATCTTGTAAACATTTGTAAGATAGTATTAGTTACTTAACATCCAACAATGATTTATTTTACACAAGTCCTTTGTCCATTAGTTTTCCTATTGATAGCCCAAATTAACTAGGGGCATGTTTTGTGGTTCTTGATGTCTATTTGGCCATAAGATAATTCATTTTATTTGTTAAAACATAAATTTTCACCATTGATGACTAACCTCTTCACCAATGATGTAGACAATGTGGCGTTTTTGTTAAGGGGGAATAAGCACTATCCATTAGGTGAAGGGTGTTGTCGATAATAGATGACACTAAACCATTAGAATTTGAAATTTCATATTCATATTCAAAGGAGAGTAATCACGTAGAGTTTAAAGTGGTTGATTGAAGTCCATAACCAAATTTTATGCAACCTTTTGTAAATTCTATGCTTATTGGAGTGCATAGACCATTTAGTGATCATTTTTCTTTATACAACCAACTTCACATGAATTTAGGTGTGAGTGGATCAACAAGTATGGGAGAACATGTTCCATGATCAATTACTATTTTGGGAGGGGTCCCTTTTAATTCACCCTTACCCTCTATTAGTGGTATATGACTTTATAACCATTTGTACTACATATAATTACTCCATATGGAGATGGTAATTCCATAGTTATTTCATTTTCTTCAATGACATTACCTAGTGTCTGTTTTCCCTTTTTTCTTTTCCAATTCCATCATCTAGAGTCATCTTTAGTGGTGTGGAAGGCTTTGCTAGTAATATTCAGAGTGGATTCCTATTCGTTTCTAGTATTCCTAAAGGCAGCCTAGCAATTTGCTTTGGTTGGAATACTAATAAAGGGTTTAGTGCTATGTCTATTCTCTTCCCTAATATTTGGGGTAGTAATTTTTTCAGAATGCTCAATGTTCCCAAGGCTAGTACTATCTTTATGGGCACTAGTACCTAGGGGAAGTAATATTTTGTTGGCATCAATGTCCCTAGTGTCAGTAGAGTCTTTGGGGAGGGCTAACATCCTTAGATTAAGTAGCATCATTGGGGGAATAGGTATCCTTGGAGAAATAGATTTAGAGGCACTCATGCATAAGGAAAATTTCATATGGGTGACCACAAAGTCCCCGTAGGTCATAATCCATACCTTCTATTAAACAAAATTCATCACCAAACCTAATTTTAATTTCCTATAAATATTATAACTTGCTGATATACTATGAAGGACGGATGATCCAATTTATTAATAACCTTAATGGCAAACCACTCCTAAATAATTTCCATAACATATACATATATTTGACAAACATTTGGGATGAGACCCTTCTACTCATGTTATGAAATATTACTTTGGTGATATTCTATTCCTTGGTGGATGATTTTATACAATTGAATATTTCCCAAAGAACATTCACTAAAAGTTCCATCAAATGGTACATCATGTTACTGGAAACTTCATATCATGATTTCACTTCCTTGGTTATGGCCTTTTTAACACATTTCTAGCTACATATTTAGTATGAAACTGGAATGGATATTCTTATGTATTTACATCGAAATACTACCATAGATGTATCTAATGACATTCATGAATGGATAATACAGTTTAGGCTCACCAAGATTAATATTATAGCTGAAATCTTGATAATCTTGATAATTTGTTTTCTACATCATTAGTTCACGTGTCATCAAGGACATTATGATATCGAGAGTGGAGACCAAGGCACATGAAATACTATGTGCCTAATTTTTAGATCATATATAACATTAGTGTGGAAGTTTGTATGATATCATTTCCCATCCTCCAAGGTTGTTAATAGATCTGTTGAGACCCAATCAAGGACCCCTTGGTAATTGTGTGATGGTTTCTATTTCCCATGCTCCTGCTAGCTAGTTGAGTTGGTAGTTATGTCAAATGACTATTTCAATGAAGCCCATATAACTACATCATAAGCCCAAAATGTTGTGGATCAAATTAATAACTATAAAGGGAATTAAATATCATCCACACAACCAAAGAATCCTCAACTACCTAGACGAAAGAACAAGAACAAGAAGAAAATATGTTTTTTTAAGTAAAGGAATGAGATAAACAAAAAAATGAATTCTAGGGGAAACAAGGATAAGAATAAGCTCATGTTTCTCTGCAAGATTCATGACGAATACCATATTACTCAATAATTCCCAACGATGGATGAAATTGATGGTTATTTTTCTTGGTAACACGTTTGCAATAACCTATTATTTTGACTAATTAATGCCATCGTAGCAAAAAAAAATGGTTTCCACAAATCTGGATACTGGGTAGGGGGGTACATTATTTTCAAAGAGGGGGTTCACCATCAAGTGTTATAATTTACATGTGTGGTTAGAAAATAAATCCACAAATATGACCATAATTACAAGAATCCCGAGGCTCACACAAACACCCTTGTTTACTTCCTTATGGTGGTGCTCTCTAGTTATAGAAGCCACCACTTCATATAATGCTTCATCTACATAAGGATTTACTTCATAGGTTAACACCCCTATGACTCTACTTTTTAAACAATTACTATTTTTAGACATTGAACTATTACTGCATTTGACAGCAATGGAAGCCATGAATAAACGTATGTAACGATGTATATTATATTATTATTATGGAATTAAACAAATAAATTTATTGGAAATATTAAGGAATGAGTCCTAGAGTTTAGAAAAATTCTTTCCAACTTAGAAATGGTATGGTGGTCAAGTCCACAAGATGGACATTCCGTAAATGTCTCCTAAAACTCCCTAGGAGAAAAATATAAGGAATTAAATTGACATAATGGGAGAGAAATATTATGTTCACTTAGTTGGAGAGAATAACTAAGTGGGATGAAATAAAGAACCATGGGATAGAAAAGTGTTCTCTAAATAAAATAAAAGTATTTTTTCAAAACAAAAGAAAACAAAAACAAAAAGGCATAGGCAAAAAGCTTGTAGAGCCTAAAGCAAGATGCAGCTAAAAAAAATTGTTGGGAAGAAACATATAAAACAAACCATCTAGTGATCAAATGGGGGGAATTTTATTCTAGAGAGAAAAAATATCTTAACTTGGGGGAACTCAAAGACGCAGTTCATGGTTGGTAGGAGCGTGCTTAATTCCTGAGTAATTTCTAGGCAGCATATGCTCTTAGAATTATGTTTATATTTTTATTGACATTAAAATGATAACTAATATGTATTTCTATTTAAACTCTATATATTATTTTGAAATGGTAATTGATAAGTAGAGGAATACTAGTGAAATAAGAGTAGTTCATATGGAATCGTACATGCTTGCATATTAATGCAATATTTTCTAATCTTCAACTCATGTTCGTATGTAGTTTACTTCAACATTCACGAAAAAAACATAAAAATATATAACTATGTACATCAGTGACTACATATAAGTTCTATAATGGATGTTTAACATGAATTGGTTCCCAGTTGTGGTTGTTAATGAAATTCGAATGAGATTGGATAATTGTCTTCTATTAGATTGAATGATTACTATCGCATAAACATTGATATGTAAAAGAAGAGTAAGGATGGGTATGTATCTTATAAATACATAACTATAGGAGAATCAACTCAATTTTTTAGGTATCTATATAATTCTTCCCTAAACTCTTTAAAATTGAGCTCAACCCTGTTAGAGTCACATAAAATTTAATTATGTAGCTTTCATTCAACTAGGAATTTCCAAGGATGTGAGTCCCTAAATGAGGTGAATACATTTATCTTTTAGGTCTCGGAAGAAATATTAAAGGGTTGTATACATTATATGTGGGAGTTTTAGGAAAAAAATTACAAAAGGGGCATATAGGAAACTTTATGGAAAAAAAATTACAAAAAGGGCATATATATATTATATTTTAAAAAGGAAAGTTACAAGGGCATTTGCATAGCCATTTCATTGTTCCTTACTATGTAAGTATAAAACATTTGAAATTTTTAATCCAACTTAAGAGATAAATGAAAAATAAAGATCTAGGTATGTGTTTTTAATCATTAAGGATTCAATATTAGAATCATATATTCAATTGACACTAATAATAGATACAAATGTCCATTGTCTGTTGGCATGATGACCACAAACCTATGGAAAGTCGTTAAGACAATAATAGTCTATAAATTTGATAAGACAATCTCTAAGATTTATTTGTGAGCATCAATGTAGAGTTGTAATAAATGGAAGCTTAGTGCTTAACCAAACAGGGGGTCATGACCTATCTAATGGAATCTACCTATAGCCAGTTAAAAGAAAAAAAACTATTTTACTCAATTAAAACAATATTACACAAGTATTGTAGGGTATACATTGTATGGATCTAATTAGAAATGCATGAAGCATGGGTAAAATAGGTATATTACCATGCCAGTCGTGAAGAAAACCAAATTATTTATTATAAAAATCTAGAACCAGGAAGGATTTCCATCTAGGGGGAAAGTACTGATAGTTAAACAAAAATCATTTAGTAACTAGTCGAACATAGATTCATAACCAAATTTAATTCCGGATGCGAGAGGAAAAGGCTTAAAACTATTAACAACGGTATATGGAATTTTTTTTGGATATAAAACCATGTTAGATAAGAGACACTTTCTTTTTAAGGAAGAGCACTATATCAAAAAAACAAACCTAAAATAACTTCTAGCAAAAATTTATATATATAACAATACCATAGAAAGATTTTTCAAGACTAGTATGTATTGACATTGCAGTTGGAAATAACTAATTCCTACCTGTCTATGGTTGTAATTCCCCATTTGAGGAGTTTGTTCCTATATAATAGGAATTTAGCTTCTCCTAGTTTAGTGTGTGGTTGAGAGAATCTCTCAACCACACTAGTGTACGTCCAAGATATAATTCCTATCTTGAGACTATTGATTATATAAATATGTGTGTAATTCACTCATTCATTAATTAATAGAAAATATATTGGTTGAGTTGTTTTTATCTTGGTATCAGAGCCTGTGAGGGCCTAGCCCTCCTGGGCTGAGGGAAAATAAAGAGAGTATAATTTGTTTTAGTTTGTCCATCTGTTGAATAGGCTGTGAATGTGCCAACGGACCTTCCCTCGCTTGAATTTTTTCACTTAGCAGTTGAGTCTGAGTCCGATTTGGAAGAACGCCGAGGAGGATGGCAGTCGCAAATCTTGGTCAGCTATTTTTATCTACAATTTCCCCAATGCTATTCAGGATTTGTCGTGCCAGCACCACGGGTTTGCTCGGGACAAGGTCCAGTCGGGAGGAGGTATTATGTGACTATTTTGTTTGCTGCCTTCGATTTCATGTCTCCAGCATCTCGAGGAACTCTCGTTAGTTCTGGGATTTTGAGGGTTTCTTCGAGCGCATCTGATTAATATGGATGTTGATGCTTGTATGTCTATAAATTTATGAGTGGGTAGCAAAGAGAAGAATTGCGTTTGATTATTTTTTTTATTGGACTTCGAGAACAGCTGCGATTTCTATTATTAGCTATCGAATTCTATTAAATTTATATCAATTCAATTAGAGTGTTTGATTCGAGCGGTTGAATCCGGTGCTTATCTATAACTCTGTTTTACGTATGTTCTCACCAAATTATTTTCTGGAAATCCAGACCCCTGTTTTTGCTATGGCTCGGGAGGTCCGTAATCTCCACTAACAAATTATATCGTTTATTGTGAAAAGCTAGTACATACTTCCTTCCAATAAGGCATTAAAAGGCCCTGATGGGTGTTTGGGGATTTGAAGATTGCAAGTTTGATTCCAAAGCCTTCTATTGAGAATGGGAAGGAGCAGTTCATGCCAATCATATGGTCTGGTAGTTTTACAGATATTGGTCGCAGGCGATCCATGGAAGATGAACACATATGTATTGATGATTTGTCGAAACATCTTGGTACAATGTTTGAGGGACCAAAACCAAGTGCCTTTTATGGGGTATTTGATGGACACTGGGGTGCCGAGGCAGCCATTTTTATTCAAAACAACCTTCTGAAATTTATCACTGAAGACGTTGATTTCCCTAGGATTCAGAACAAGGAAGCTGATTTTCAAAGTGCGGTTGAAAAGGTTTTAAGGAATGCATTTCTTGTAGCTGATCTTGCATTGGCTGATGACTCTGATGTTGATAATTCTTGTGGCACAACAGTGTTGATGGAACTAATTGTAGGAAGGTATCTCGTCGTGGCTAATGTTGGGGACTGTCGGGCAGTGTTGTGTAGGAGGGGGAAAGCAGTGGAAATGTCTAGAGACCATAAAACTGATTGTCTCAGTGAAAGATTGTGAATTGAATCTTTGGGAGGCTTTGTGGATGATGGATATGTAAATGGTTATTTATCAGTTGCTAGAGCATTAGGTGACTAGGACATGAAATTGCCAAAAGGCTCTTCTAGTCCTCTCAGTGCAGAGCCTGAATTTCGACTGGCTGATCTTACAGAAGAAGATGAATTTTTGATAATTGGTTGTGATGGCATTTGGAATGCTATTTTTCTACCTTGTTCTTGGAGTTACAGAAGGTTATGCTGCTGTGAGAATGTGGAGAACCGTCAAAAGGGGCGATCACAGGGGCTGGTCCTGGGGTCCACTCTCATGGCTGGTCTGCAGCGAGATTTTCCAATGGAAACCCGCTCCATTGAGCAGAGCATCGTGGTCTACGTTAACCTGTTCCTTACCACTGTAACCGCCCAGTCGTTCCTGGTCCTTCTTTGTTACTTGAAATACGGGATTTTATTGCTATTTGGGGCCCTGGCGAGCATGTACAACCATGGAGAAAAGTTTCCTTTACTGTGCGTTGTGAAGTGTTTGACGTAGCATTGGAGTTCGTCCCCCATATGAAGCTGCCACAACCCATAGATTTCCATGTCTCGAGAATTGGCTCGACTTCGTCACGGTGTTGTTGGTGTTAGCAGAAGTGAGCTGGGTGCACCAGAGCTATCTGATCCACTGGAGTTGTTGGGATATGAAGCATAGATTGGTGTGAGCCGAGGGTTATGGCTGTCGAGTGCATTTGAAGAGCTCAAGGCTTATGGATGTTTAATTCTCTAATGATGCAATATATATTGATTAACTGTCATGACAATAAAACTAGTTGTAATTTAAGTGACATTAGCATGACCAACTATTGTCACAATTTTGAATGTGTGTTGGAACTGGTCATTCCAACACTAAGAAAATTTGCAGGGAATGGTGAACACATGACAGTGAAAATGATATCAATTGAAGCTACATCAGAGATTGGAGGATGATCGAGATTCGGTTGCAGATTGTTAGCAAGCATGAGGCAGTATGCTTGAAAACTATTCTTGAAGGGAAAATTGTGTTCTCTTTGTGGGGCTATGAGTGCCTATGTTCTGGTTTCTTTATTAGTGGACCTCTCACAAAGGAGGTAAAGGAGCATCAACAATGTTGATGGTGGACAACAAAGTAGATGCTTGCTTGAGTTAGTGTGGTTTATGGAATAGACTCCCTAGCATATTATTGTAATAGTCATTGTATGTACTAAAAACTCTAAATGTTGAATGTAAGCCTTGTAAAGGCATTTGAAAGTTCATGGTGATCTCAAAACCACTTTATAATGGTTTGTGGTCAGCCTAAAACCATCTTGTGTCACTGTAATGTGATGGTTGGTGGTGAGCCAGAAACCATCTATAGAGCCTTAGTGGCTACAAGAGTTGCACGGTGGTGGAAAATTGGGGTTCCGTGATCGGACCTGTCTGGTGGTGGAGAATCAGAGCTCTGTGATCTGCTCGGTGGAAGCAGACCAGTGTTTTTCCCGGTGGTGGCATATTGAAGTTGGCAGATTTGCCCGATGGTGGTAAATCGGACATGCCCGGTGGTGGCAGATTTCCTTTGTGGCTGTGTGTACACAGGAGCTTTGTGCTCGTAGGAGCAGGTGGAATGCAGTAACACCTGGCTTGGACTCAGATGATTTTTTCTGAGTAGAAGGGGATTGGCGCGCTTTTCGCGCTGACAGCAGCGCCAGGAAGGCTAACTGGCGCATCTGTTAGGCCATTAATCGCGCCAATGGGCGTGGGTTTATCATTCATGATCGCGCCAATTCACCTTCAAGAGGATTCGTGGGATCAGAGAAGTTGTGGAACTGTCCGAGGGCGGCAGATTATGTTTTTTTAGGTTTTGTACATGCAATTCGCCTGATGGTGGTGGATTTGACTATCATGACAAGTAGTCATTAAGGGGGGGAGTTGAAAATAACTAATTCCTACTTGTCTATGGTTGTAATTCCCCATTTGAGGAGTTTGTTCCTATATTATAGGAATTTAGTTTCGCCTAGTTTAGTATGTGGTTGAGAGAATCTCTCAACCACACTAGTGTACGTCCAAGATAGAATTCCTATCTTGAGACTATTGGTTATATAAATATGTGTGTAATTCACTCATTCATTAATTAATAGAAAATATATTGGTTGAGCTATTTTTATCTATTGCATGGAATAGAACTCTAAACAAGATTTGACTCGAGATATAAACTCTAAGTGCAAATTGGATGGTAAAGGAACTTGTAATTCTTTATTGAAATTCACACAGTTTGAATTTAAACGAATCAGATACAGGACAAACGTACACAAAAACATAAGAACCATGCTAATGCTATGAAAGGAGTATTACAAAAAAAATATACAACTTAAAAATCTAGTCAACGTTGTTCATAAAATGTTACGAGACCAGACCATCAAACAAGTAAGGGTGAAGAATACAACAATGCCAATTTGGGTCAATATATCACTCTTAACTTAACCAAATTCAATATTGAATAATTTTATTTTTTTATTGGTACCCACACCTCGAAATTGCACTAAGACATGGGATGGGTTAAGACTCCAAAATCTAAATATCGGAAAAGAATAACGTTTGGAAACAAAAAAATAATAAATCTTGTTAAGAAAAACTAATATCTAGAAGAATTTCGCCCAACTAAAACAACACCCATACCTAAAAATACAAAATTTATTAAGTTCAGAAATTGTCCATGGAAGGAAGATACATTACACTGTATAAGTAGAATGAAAGTGGTAGGGTGTACCTCTCATAAATTAATAGGACTGGTGCTCTAGCCTTGTATTCTATAGAACACAATACCTTTCATCGATTCTGGAAAACAGGATTATATTCTAAATATTATATATATATAATTTTACTAAAATTGGGAGTTTGAGTGAAGAGGGAAATGTTCAAACTAAAAATGACTTGTGGTTATTGAAGAGCCCTAAAAGGTAATCATTGGTAGAAGAAGCTGACCTGAATGAATGCAGGGAGGTATTAAAATTCAACTACCACGCATGTCTTGGAAACCCTCAGTTAAACCTTCGTTCACACACTTGTAATTAGGATCAAAAGTCGTACAAGAGAATCAATGTACTAAGGAAGAAGCAACCAGGTTAAAACGAAAAAAGCGCACATCAACAAATAGTGACCAATATACCTGAAAATAGGTATGACACCTAGCAGTTTGTCCCCTTGCAGATCATTTAGAAGTTCCACTGTGAGAACAGACAAATTTTTCCACTTCTGACATGACCGTAAAGCTATGTGCAAGAGAGGGAGGATGCGAAATAAAATAATAGGTGTGAATCCATTACAAAATTATCTCCTCATAGAAAAAATCTAAGTAGAGAGGTGCACTCGCCCAGCCAAAGGGTCATTCAAGACAAAAATAATATATATATTTATATATAGTGATATAGATATAAAGGAGGACTGTACCTTAATAATTAGTTCGAAATGGTAAAATTTACAACAAAATCATATACATAGGGGTAAAAGAGGGTACCTATATCTACATTATGTAGAGGCCTGCAGAGGAGTATGTGCAACCATGTATAACAAACATTGACCCTTAAACTTATGTGGAAACCTTGAAAGAGAAGCCAGGCGTCTCAATAAAGAAAAACGATGCCAACCATAAACCACAAGCAGAAATAACACATTGAGGGCAGGAGAAATCAACTATAGTAACCTTGCTGAAACGAAGAGTATTCCATGAAATATATAGTCGTGTTATGGAAAGGAAGGCTAATTGGAAACACCATGTTGGAAAAGAGTGTAAGATGGGGAAACACAAAGAACTTTGACATAAACTTGCAGTAGCCATAGTAAAAAAAATAAAAGATGAACATGAACTCATCCATGTCGCTTGGGCATTAACACATAAGTTTGAAGGAGCCAGGAAACAAGGTGAGCTAGCACAAACCTTAGGATTCTAATTCTTCTCATCGTAGTTCTTCAAGAGTCTCACACAACATTCCAATAAGGAAATTTCCAAATGCAAAGGTAAATTGATCTGAATACTTAAGTCTAGGGTTTAAATGTGAATTTCCCATCGTTGGATGAGGGCTAACGATTTCCCCACTGTAGATGTAAATAAATAACTGGTGACAATGGGAAGACCATATGGGCCCCAAGAAGGTAGTCGCATGTAATACACTCATGAAGTCCCAGGCTTGCCATCGAATCAGTCCCTTTTTACTCCAATTAAAGTCCATTGTTAGTAATATGGGATGGATAAATCAAAATGAGAAGAGGATTCAATTACAAACTATATGTGACACCAACATTAACTAGGTCACAATGTATGAACTTGTACTTATAGATTAAGAGGCTTTTACACACCACAACCATGAAATACAAACAAATTTATATGAATCGGTGCCCAATCCTCTAACAAAAACCTTTATGCGAGTGAATATATAACCAAATATCATATTTTTACAATTATAGGTGCACAAGACTTGGAGTTGGGGTCGTACATAGGTATGTTATCTAAAAGGAAGGGTAGGTTTAATGTCGAGGCTTATGGGCCAACTCACAATTGTAGGAAAAAACTTAGAATTCCTAAATTAGAACTAGGTGTAAAATACTTGTAAACTGGAACTAATTGGTTGTAAAATAATTCATGATTAGCTTAAATAAGAGAGATATCAGTAACCTGATATTAATTATAAGTACAAATAAGATGAGATGTAGAAAGGAGGGAAATTGATAAAATATGTGGTAGTGAAGATACTTCTCATTCAAATAGATTAAAGAAATGGGATGACACTAATGGATGTGGCATGTGTAGGTGATTGCTATTACCAAATGAGAAATGTATCTTGTGTAGTTTGACCATTGCGCCTTACCAAAAAAAATATGAGCGTTATTAACAAGGAAAAATTGGGATATAGGCCCTCGAGCCATATGGACCCAATACCATGTTGAAATATACCATGACCTTACAGTGCTAGGCATGTAACCCTTAGCATCATAATAACCCTACAACTTTTTAGTAGTAGGCACGAGATGAGGCATAGGTATGAAAACAAGTTAGCAAGCATTTTTTCCTTACCAACAAGGAAGGGAAAGTTTTCCTTGGTATGATGATGCTAAGAATTAAACTTTGTAGCTTATGTTTCAACTTCTTGCGCAAAAGACGAGGGAAAATATATAAATTGAGTTAATACCCTAATGAAATGATGAAAGGGGTAATGAATTCAAAATAATCTAATCTAATAGTGTGTGACATGAGGAATAGTTGGCATGGAATTAATATTCCTTTCCACTCAAGTTTAAGTCCACGAGACTACATCTCCCACCACATACACATTGTTAATCCCTATAAAAAGGAAAGGATTAAGCTATAACTCCAACTAAATTAATATAATTAGTTAACAAGGAAAATTTTGAATCTAATGTTAGTCTCATTCTATTCATAATCAATTAATAAATCCAAATATTAAATTAAATTAATAAAATCATGAGAACTTCTCAAACTAAATAGTCTAGTTTTGGATGAGAGATTCTCTCCAACTAGCTCTCCTAAATTAGTGTGTAAGTTGAGAAAATGTCGCAACCAAGTGAGTCTAAGATAGACTTACATTGCTCGTGTATTTAAATGTATTATTAAATTATTTGAATAAGAGAGAATTACATGAGAATGAAAGACCACATAATGGCTCTCTACCTTTTCCACCACTTAAAAATGTTTGCGAGTTAATTTGTTGTACATATGGTTTTATGGCTTTATGATATGACTGTGTGATTTTCCTTCATGTGGTATCATAGCTATAATCACTCCTATTATTGACGGTGGCAATCGTGGTGTTGTTGTTGATTCTTCCCTTTCTCTTGCTACCAGTAAAAGCAAACCTCGGAGGGTCCTAATGTGTTGAAGATGGCTACGTGAATTCGTTGAAAGGATTGGAGAGAAGCCCAGATGCCGAATGCGAGCTTTCTTGATGTTGGTCTTTGTTGTCATCCAATCCATTTTTCGTCGCTTCGGTTCGCATCGCCTGCAGCCTTTCTTTCTGCTTGACGGAATCTTCCATCTCTGAAATATATGTATATACCTATATATATATATTATATATTATATTATATAATATATATATATAATAAATATAATATATTATTTCATGTAATGTGACAGGGCATTTTTTAGAGTGAAATAGATACTAGGCACTGCAATTGAAATTAGATGAATGTGTTTAGGGGAGTATAAAACACACAAGTGAAATCAACAACTCTCGAGGGTAGTGACAAGTTCCATGAGGACCCATTCATTGTATTTCCATGGCTTTAAAGAAATCCATTGTATTCTCCTGTAGATGCCATCGATCAGCAAATTCGGATCATTCTTTGATTATCTCTTTGAATGGTTTCAATTAGAGTATTTAGCTCATAAAAATGGGCAATGTGTTGCCCCTCAAATCTATTCTCAGTCCAAGGTACCTAACCGAGACCCTATCGCTAATGGTACTATTGATTTAGGTACACCTTGCAAAACAATGTCAAGTCTGAGAATCTAAATTTGCCTATATCAAAGGGTCATTTCTCCCTTCTAACACCAAGGATTACTCGTTGTTATGTTGCTTTGAAAACAATTTCTGATGTGTCCTCTGTTGTCAAAACACCAATTGTTAAATCCATACTGAAATCTAATATAAGGAGCCCTATCAGTAAGAAATCTCTGCAATTTGTGGGAGTTTCTGCTATACCCATTATGTAGACTCTTGTTTTGTCTCTTGGAACGCCATGCTTTGCTTTTGCAGAGGCCTCTCGTCTTTCTCAGCCGACTGTGAAGAGATCTAACAATACTAATGTTAAAAGTGCAATAGCTTTTAACAGATCATAAAAAGATTCCTCCGCTCCTCCTGCATGTGAGCAACCCACCTTTATAACTGTTGTAATGGATCGAGACATGTGCACACCATAGTGTAATCCCACTGTCACTCATGCGCTCAACGGTAATGTAGAATCGGGAGATTGATTATGTCCTTGGTCCTCCTATGGCCGGGATATGCTATTGGGACAAGGCTTTCCCCCACTGTAATCCCTGAGTGTTTGGGTATTTTGATCTTTCACATTCAGGTTATGCACATAGCTCTGAGGTAGATAGTAATGGCATGTGGATGATAGGTATATAAATGTCGTAAGATGCATCTTTTGTATTTGGAGTGATAAGGAGTATTTCTAATTTTTTTTGCTAGAGTCATAAGTGATGTTGTGAAATGGAATTTTGGGCATATTTTGTAAATTTTGGAGTGATAAGTGAAGATTTTTTAAAAGGAAAGCTCATTGTTGTATTTTGAAGAAAGCCTTTCAGCAGAGTGTGAATTTATTTTTAAAGGCAAGTTGCTTCAAGGGGCTGCGAGCTAGGCATTCTTATTATTTGAATAATTTCATTTACAATGTTGTGAAGGTGAAGGTTGATTTAATTCACTATTTAATAAAGACATATTTTGCGTGGTGTTTGTGTCCTAGATCTTGCCGAAATTCAATAAGGGGATATTAGGTACACGGTGAGTACCTAACAAGTATTAAAAACAAGCGATATTGTGTAAAGTTAATTAAAGAATTCATAACATTTCATTCAAGCAAAGTGATTCTCATCAAGCAATAGCTCAAGCTAGTGTTTAAAAGTGTGAGCAATCAACAACCAGTAGAAGCAAGGATGTCATTTCAGTGATCGACTCAAATGAGCAATTTTTACAGGCACGAATTCTACACCAAGCAAGCCTCACCTCAAAGTAAGCAAGAAAACATGGCGACGCACATTTAGTTGTCCCAAATTATTAACAATTTAATGTTATCATCAGCTGGTGACATGGTCCACATCAGCAAAACCACTCTTGCGGACATTCAAGTGCATATTCAACATGCACATGAAACGATTCAGTTCCTTCAACTCGAGTTGCAACTCGAGAGAAATGAGTTGCAAGAGAAGTGTGTTGCTTCGAAGTCTTTGACCAATCCTGAGACAACTGATCATTTGACTTCATTCATCCAACCAACTTCAAATGTTGAAGCTATTTGAGTTCAACTTTCTTGCAAACCCATCATCAAGCCATGGGAAGAAATTCAAAGTAATCGACTTTGAAGTGGATTAGGATATGACGAAGATGAAAACAACTTAGATATCCCCAATTATTATAAATGGGTCGAGTTCATCAGTGCAGGATTTCTTGATCAAATACAATCAACAAGTCATGAGGAAGTTGCATACAAACAACAATACATAAAAACTTAAGTTGCAGACAAACTGAAATGTCTTCATTGTCAAAGATCCAATCATCAGGAAGATCAGTGTTTTGATCTTTATTCTTGTCACCATTGTGGCAAGAAGAATCATTCATCAACAAAATGTAGCAAACAACAACAATAAGCAAAATTGAAGATAAATTAATCATGGATTGATCCGTGGGAACAGTCATCCATAGCTAGAAGACTGTACAAGTTTTACAATCACATTCACTTACACATAATGCAACCAATAATAAAAATGAAGAAGGTACTCTCATGCAGTTGAATGGGGGAGTACACAAGTGAAACACTCCTACACCTGAAGGGGGGGAGTTCAGAATTCAGAAATCAAGTGAAATATTGCCTCTCCTTTCAGCCAACAAAGGGAGGAAAATTTCAACGAAATTGACAAGTGGTTGTTAGACTGAATGTCTCGACAACATCAATGAAGTAGCGAGTGGGAATCTTCATCAACCAATTGGCAATCACCATCAACAAATACGCCAGTGGGCATTCATCAAATTGTGTTAGTGGATACCAAATGTTGTTTTCAAGAAAAGGATAGTTGGATCCTTTTGTGGCTTGGCACATGATGGAGTTTTCAAGCGACATTCAGAGATGAATCAGACATGCTGCTAATTCATGTTCTCTTTAGATTCAAGTTTTTTGAGCATCCAAATTTGGCGGTATTTTCAGGCAAATGTTTTTTTGAGTAACAACTTCAGAACTTGAAATATGGTTCCTTGTTCATTTTGGATTTATCATTGAGGGGGAATGTTAGCCTTAATCTCTTAATAATCAATTAATAAATCCAAATATTAAATTAAATTAATAAAATCATGAGAACTCCTCAAACTAAGGAGTCTAGTTTTGGAAGAGAGATTCACTCCAACTAGGTCTCCTAAATTAGTTTGTAAGTTGAGAAAATGGCTCAACCAAGTGAGTCTAAGATAGATGCACTATCTTAAAGCCACTTTCTCATGTATTTAAATGTATTATTAAATTATTTGAATAAGAGAGAATTACATCAGCATGAGAGACCACATGATGGCTCTCTTCCTTTTCTGTTAGTTTATGTCTGTGAGTTAATTTGCTGAACATATGATTTTATGCCTTCGTGATATGGTTGTGTGATTTTCCTTCATCTAACCTCGAAATTCATGCAGAAAACCACTCTAGAGGCTATCACCTCATTTTGATTTGATGGTCATAACCAAACCTCTATATACTACCACCCTTGGCGAAAAAAAACAAATTCTTGTGAGCACAATCATCACATTCAAGTATTAGAAAAATGTTGTAGAGCTTCCCTTTAGCTGAACGAGGAAAGAGAAAAGGAACAAAAAAATTATTACTCCATTTGGATTGGTACAAGGTAACAAATATTTTTTTATTTTAATGATATGATAAATATGGAAAAGAATACACACAGAGTATTGGAAAGAGATAAGTATCTCGTTTGGGTACAATTATAGTGAAATGTAAAATCATGGTTATTTTTCATAGTATGATTAAGGAAATTATTAAGAAAAAATTCAATATTTCAATTGTTATTAAGATCATAGCTCCTTGTAGGTAACAATTGCAAGAAATTCTAGTGTGTAATCCATGCCAAAAAATGATATACGAGGAAATATTGTTCCTTGTGAAAGGAATTAGGTAAGTCACAATGGATATTTTAATTGATAGGCAATCCAAAAATAATGATCATGGATTTTCTTAATTTAATTAATTCTCATCGTAAGTTATGTGAGAGCATAATATATATGATAGAGCGAAAAAGAACGAGAAAGGTATACTTTGAAAGTATAGTGTTCTGAGTAATTACATGGTACCAAAAGAAAAGATAAAAAAAAATTCTTGATTTGAAATACTTGAAGGATGAAATAGTCCTTGGATAAATATATGGAATATAAGAGAATAATTGTGAATACTCACATATGAAAAAAATCTTACAAAAAATATGTATATATACTTAGGACAGGATAGAATGTCACCATAAATTGTGGATGAAGGAAAAATCAAACATAGGAATAACAAAGTAAACTGAATTATTGGAGACTACTAAGATGAAATAATAGTAATAGTGGCATTGAAATTGCCCGAGAAACTAGAAAAGCATGAACACACTCAGAAATAGTATTGAAAAGATGCAAAAACCATCAGAAGTGTAGGCAAATGGGTAATAATAAATTGGATCAAAGCTAAAATCAAGAGCTAAAACATGTAAGTCCTTAAGAATAATTGAAATAGACCCTAATAAAGGGAAACAAAATCATGGATGGGAATCAATTTTAAGAGTGAAATGGCACTGAAATTTTATGTAATTAGAGATCAATATTGTTGTTTCCATAAATTATATTTTATTGAAACAAGAATGAGCATAAAAGTGGTTGGTCACAATGGTGTCACTCGATAAACTAGGAATTCTAGTAAAAGTTCCTCGAGTAGCTTAACATGTTAAGTGGGATATTCTATAAATTTCTATGAAGAAAAATACCTAAAATTCACTTTTTCATGTTGATGTACTGTTTCAACATATATACACATGTGTCGGTCTGTGAAAGCATTTAGAATCGTTGAAAACAATTACACTAAATGTTTGGGTGTTAAGACATCCTGTGCATATAAAAAGGAAAAGGGAAAAGACTCCGTGGTTATGCATAGATGTGTTGTAGGTCTCTGAAGTTACATGTTAATGTATTGACCATAAAATGTGACTATGTCAAAATGTGGCTTTAATTATCCATGCTGGTATTGTGAATTCGTTATTTTTGTTTCCTAATATTTTGTGCGATCATGGAAACGTTTGCAAACATAGTGTAGACATCTAGTATGAACTCAAAGAAGTCCACTCTACAACGGAATTGAAAATAATATAATATCTTAAGTATGTGAAGACAAACACATAATTGATATGATGGTATCAAAATAAGAACATAAGGGAGAACATTGCAACTATTATTTTGATTATTATTGCCTACGTGTAAGATATATGAAAGGATATTTGAAATTCCATGTTTCAAATTTCATACTAAAGGATGCCCATGTCACTTGCATAGGTGTAGATAAATGTACCAAAGGACCTATTGTGTTATGTGATGTTATATTTATGTTCCTAACCTTGTTGAGTGAATGTGGAAAGCTTTGTTGAATGCAAGTGGATGTTTCTTTAGTGGAATGCATGAACGAAAATAGGAAGCACCTATTTAGCAAGTATGATTTATGCTATGGAATGACCACTAAATCAAAATAAGAGTATGTTTTACTCTAGAACTAAGCCATCGCTCAAAATAAAGAAAAAGTGAAAGTGTTTAGCACTAAAGTGGTTGTTTTAGAAATGGAAGAAGAAATGAAGGAATCATTTCCTTCCTATCTTAAAAAACATGGAATTGAGGAAACACCTAAGATAAAGTTTATCAAAAAAGGGGGAAGATGCATCACCCCTATGGATCTTCTTTCTAAACAATTACTATTTTAGACATTAAACCATTGTTGGATTTAATGGAAATGGAAACCATGAGGAAAATTATGTAACAATGTGAATTATGTTTTTATTATTAAATTAAAAGAATAGATTGCTTGGAAATATTCAGGAATGAGTGCTAGAGTTTGAAAGACTTCTTGTTAGCTTAGAAAAGTCATGGTAGTCAAGTCCACATGATGGAACCTCCCTAATAGTCTCCTAAAAATCCCAATGAGAAAAATAAAATTAATTAAATTAACATAATGGGAGAGAAAGATTATGTTAATAACTTAGTTAAAGAGAAATACTAAGTGGGTTGGAATAAAGAATTGGGAGACAAAAGTGTGATTTAAGGAAAAAGGAAAGTATATTTTTTCAAAAAAAAAGGTTAGGCAAATGTTTGGTAGACCTTAAAGCATGACATTGTTAAAAACCATCTACTAAGAAGAAATCTATAAAACAAACCACATAGGGATCCAACTGGGGGGAATTTAATTCTGGAGAGAAAGAAGATCTTAGCTTGAGGGAAATGACAGAGGTATTTTGATGGGGCCAGCCCACGTGGTCCCACCATCGTTGCTCCCCATTTGATGTTGTACCGTCAATTGATGTTATTAATCACAGGATTTCGGATATATGCAACTTGATTTTCAATCTATGTTTAATTAAAAGTTTGTAAGGTATTGGCATGTTGGTTTATGATGTGCAGACATCTGTCCCTTCTTGGAATTCTAAAACCCCGCCTTGGTATATGGTTTCGCCACCCTTGCGTTCATTTGGTTTTGTGTTTTCTCTCGGTCCTTTAGTCTGTGAGCTCTCGGCGACTGTTGTGATTTCACTGTGATTTTTTTTCTGTGATGATTTCGTATTTGTTTTAGGCTCATCCACCTGGTTCTTTGAGCTACGAGCTCCTAGTAGTCTTCATAGTTTTAATGTGGGTTCTTTAGCTGGTTCGAGGTTTTGTTGCTCCAAGTTCTTCGAGCTGCATGCTCTCGGCGGTCTTCACGACTCCATTGGTTTGAAATTTGTTTTGGGAGTGTTTCGCTCGTGTGTTGAACCGTCGAAACCCTGGTAAGGTTCGTTTCTCTGCTTGTATCTGGAATGTTATTGTGTTTTCTGGTGTCAGCTTTACAAGTCTCTGCCTCTGTGCGTCCTTTACTCGATTTGTCACCTGAGTTTTCACTATTGTTGCCTTTGTGTGTCGATTGATGATTATGTGATTCTCGGTCTCATTCTTCAGTGCTGGTTTGATTCATGCACGGCCTCGGCAAACTAATAGTGGCATTCTCCGTTGATTCATCCGCCAACTTACCTGGTAAGCTTTCCTTCTATGCTAGATCTTTGTACTTGTTTTTCTGTCTGGTTCTAACGTCTTCAGCTCCTTGTGAGCAGGAAGATAATCCGAGGATATGGTGGTCATGGCTTATCTGTTAGGTGAACGAAACCCCTGTATGCTATTTGCTCATTCAAAAAATTATTTTGATTCCCTACATTTTTTTTCCACTGCAATTGACTCTCGTTTGTTGGTTTCCCTTGTAGGTGGAGCGATCGAGGGTTTCGGTGCTTGGACACTAAACTATCCCGAACAAAATCTGGGTAGCATCGTTCTGTTTACTTATGGTTTGCTTGCCCTGAGTCTTTCAGCATGTGTATTGGTATGGTTGTTGGCCTCGAGCCACTGTCTGTGCTTAGTTCTGTTGTCGTGTAATGTCACTGTCGAGTCGTAAGAATGGGTTTGGGGATTTATGGGGTTTGGTTTATGTAGGTAATTGTTACGGTTCTGTTGTGCCCTACAACACCCCCCCATTTCATATGATTATTATCCCAAAACCATAATATGAAATGGGTCCCTTTTTTAATTTTGGTTTTAATTGGTATCAATTTAGTTTTATTCAAAAAGGTCTGAAAAAATAAAATAAAGCATTACCAAAAAATCTTTTCGAATAAACCAATCAAAAGCCTTAACATAAATGATTAATCTTTTGTCATTGCGAGAAAGCGATCGCAATATCGCATATCGCAATGACAAAGGGAACACAACTTAAGGACCTATTGGTTTTCTCTGATGCGAAATCGCTATCGGGTATCAGTGATAAATGAATTGGCGCAATTAAAGCCCCCTTTTGCTACGATGCGATGCCATATCGCTATCAGGTATCAGCGATCGGCAATCAACTATGCATGCTTTTAAAACTTCCCACTCGCTACTCCCGACGCGATGTGATATCGCTATCGGCGATCGGGGATTCCAAATGGAACCAATATAACGATTTATGATTTCCCTCGACGCCCGATTGCGATAAAGCCAAAAAGCGTAGATTTCAAAGGAAATCTTAAAGCGGGTTTAATACGATTTATTCGTATTTAAGGCCTTATCTTTCGAAGAGCCATTCATCCGCGCTCAACTGCCAAAACACCCAAGGCACGCTTCAAATAAATCATTCAGCCATTAATTGAATTGACGGGCATTGATAGGATTGACAGGTCTTAACGGCCATTTAATGAAACAATAAGCCTGAGATTTTTCTTTTTACGGATTTTATTTGAGGCCACCTTAAGTCAATCGTTCGCCATGCATTCATCGATATATATCTCAGTCATATTCGATTTACGCTATCATTTTCTGTATTACGTCCAATATCATCTCTATGCAGAATTCTTCCGAAGTACCAGATTTAAGCAGAATGGGGAAGAAGTCCAAGAAAACCACAATGGCTTCCGCTTCGCCGGTCATAGGGCAACCTGTCGTTGATCCAAGCACTAAAAAGAAAGTGCTAATATCAGACACTACATGCCTAGGACTTGTCAGAACTACTTGGCAAGGCACCTATAATCTGATCGAAGCCGAAGAGCCAAGGGTGACAACAATACAAATCTCAGCTGATAGCACTAGCAAATCTGAGGCTAATCTAAGCGATTTAGCCAACACTTTTCTTCATCGAATAGCGGCTTGGGAGCAAATCCTCCCATATACAGATGTGGTTAGATGGGTGATTCAGGAAATCCCGATTACCGACAGAACTTTCAGCACCACAGATGGGAGAATTTTCAGTTCCTTTCGAGCCGAGGATTTAAGGCAAATGTATCATTTTCCGGAGGTAGAGAAGAAATATAACACAGAATTCCTGGAGAAATTCCGAGCTGAGAATGAGACTGAATCAGAACCCATTCGAGGTTGGAGACAAAATCCAGCAAAGCACAAGCGTGAATCTTCGAGTAAGTACTTGGTCGATTCTCTATGCTCTCCTTATTGCTATGCTAGGATAATGATGTGCGGATTGTGGGGATTACATGATTCTGCCAATTTTACCATAGAAATGGTCCCCTTAGTGGAGGCGGCATGTAGTGGTGAAATAATGGATTGGGCAGATATACTGTCCGATAAGTTAGCATCCACAATTCTTGATTTCAGATTCAAGTCCCGCGTCACTGAAAGGTTCATTCCCCCATTTTACTATAGTGCCTATGTATTAGTTGTCTTGTCTTTTAATTTTGAATTTCCTGTGCTCGGATGGAGGTGGACGTTGCAAGACCCCGCACCCGTCCACATATAGCATCAAAAGTTGTGGAAGACCAACTACAAACACCATTTGTATCAAATCTGCAACGGCTTCATGTTGCTCATTCATTATTCTATTTTCAATAAGCCTGCCCCTAAGATTTCCTACCAAGCAGGGATTGATTTAACTTCCATAGGGAGTTGGTTCGGGGAGGAAAAGTTCACTTATATCAGAGTTTTTGGCAGTCAAGCCAAGCCCCATGTTCTTCCTCTATACATCCCTGATAAACTACTTGCCAGGGAAATAGCCTATCAGATCATCGTCGATGGGGTTACACAAACTCTAAAGAAAGCTAAGAAGCATGTCTGGCCCTCTTTTCCTTTGAGAACTGCTATCTACACTCTACATGATTTCAAACATGCAGAGAAAGAAGCTGGGAAAATAAATTCACTAACCCTGGCAACTCTACCGAGCAAGAGTTTCGATCCAAACAAAGTTGCCTATAATGCACTCGAACAGGCCAAATTGACCAAGTTCGAGCATAAAGAAAATGGATTTGAGGACTTTTTCGCATCGGCCGAGTCAATGTATCAAGTTAAATCACTCGCCATAATTGAATACAAAGATGAAGGGCTAGTCAAATTCAATAGACTTAGAGAGCAGAGGTTGCAAACTCTTCCTCTAGACCTGTTAGCGAGGACTCCAACAATAGAATCAAGCGAGCCTGAGCAGCGACTTGATAAAGAACCTCCTATCGCATCAAAGCAACAGGAGGAAGTGCATGAGCAAAGACAAGAAGAGACCCATGCGAAAGAGCAAGAACAAAGCAGTTTAAATGTAAATGAAGATACATAGATTGATCCAAAATTGCTCCATGAATGGCAGCAATTCAATTCAATTATCAGCAACCTGGAATGCTATAAAGATGAAGAGACTTCAAAGGAAGTCAATACACAAGAGGCGACTTCGAAGTAGATTTCAGGTGAAACCAACGACCCACCCAAATCAAAAGAAACAGAAATAATCCCAAAGGATCCTTCCGACGAAGTCATTTTGCAGATTGAAGAGATTCCTCCCTTGGACGTCTTCTATAGCCCAAGGCATAAAGCTGTAGTGAAATGACAGAGGAAGAGGAGAAGGACTGATCAACCTTCTTTATTCCCAGAACAAACAGTAACAGGCAATGTGCTATGGAAAGAGGAATTTGACCCCTCCGATGATTTGAAAAAACTATCGGAATACGCTGGAGCTTATTCGGCAGTGACAATAGACAAAGCATCGGAGGTGAGCAGTTTATTAAAGACAAAGGATCAGGATATTTTTTCGCTACAGGCACAATTATCGGAAGCACAGCAAAAGGAAGAGCAGGCAGAACAACAATTGCTAGTACAACAACAAATAAACAATTAGCTGACTAAGCAATTTCAGGAAGAAAAACAGAGGATTGACGAAAGTGTAGTCCAAAAGCAAAAGGAGCTATCAGAGGCATTGGCGCAACTAAAAGCATCTATTGAGCAAATGCTGAAATCCAGAGATGAGCAGATTGCTCAATTATCAGCTCAACTGGAGCAAACAAAGAATCTCCCCGAGATAAATGAGTTTAAATCATAGGCATTTATATTAAACAAAGGATTGATAAATCAAATGAAGCTTTTGTGTCAGCAAATCACCTAGGCAGAACCATTGTGCGACTTAGTGGCATCCATAAGTGAAAAAGTAGAAAAGGCAAGGACAGATTTGGATCAAGCCGAAGAAACATTGAAAAATTTTCTGGAATGGCAAGATTCCGATCAGGGACAGGCAACTAACCTACCAAGGATCCTAGAATCGCACAAAGAAATATTATTTACAGAATGGCAATCTCAGTTAATGAAGGCATAAAGAGCGATTTTAAGATGCAAAACAACCACTAGTAATCTGGTTGAATTGGTTAATAATACTCTTTATTTGTCTAACATGATTTCTGAATGTACTCCAGGCCAATTAACAACAACGAAGATGTTGGAGCAATCATGTTACCCAGAGCTGGAGAAAAATGGAAGGTTAATTGCGGGAATCAACAGTTTGACATGGGATGCCTATTGGTTCTTTTTAGTGAAGCCGCATAGCCAGAGAGCCGCCCTCAGGATGCCACCTTTGCTGCCCAACTCAGTTCGCGCCTCAACAGACCACCCGAAGTTGAGCCAATGCTTGCGATAAGCCAGCTCAGGTTTAAAGGCAAACAACCTGAGTCATGATTCACATCACCGACTGCAAGATCGCTCCCAAGAAGATAGATAGTATTAATTGATGCCAATTAAGTAGGATTTTGTTTTCATAGATTTTTTTAGTTTAGTAGTATTTATAGACCCTTTCATGCATTTAGAAAGGGTCGTAAAGTTTTGTGCATGACTTAAACCCTGAAGTTGCACTATTGTACATCAGGGATATTCTTTTATGAAACTGGACCAATCATTCTGATTTTGATAAGGAAAGTTTTTATACAAATGTGCACTACTTTCTTTGTTTGAAAGAATTTCTGTGTTGAAGGAAGACTCTCAAATAGCGATTGATATTGGGATTGATTAGCAACTCATATGGTACTATTATCTATGTGTGTACTCATTCTTGTTATATGAATTGTCATTTGATCGCTCTTGCTATTATCGCATATATATATGTGTTTTAGCAGCATCCTTTATGCATTCCACTATTGGTTGTTTATAGTATGCTTTTCTTTCAATCATGTATCTATCGATGATATAAATGATAAATGCAGTAATCTTGTGTTAAATCACTTTGTTTAACTATTTAGATGAAGTAATCTTTGAATAAATATCTATGTTTATTTTACAGAGTCATCTACGTGACTGTCAATAGACAAAGATCATTAAACGTTGCATTTACAAAGAATAATGGTTCCCGGGATTAGTATTAGTTCTCTTATTTTTTTGATAGATTAAGATATTCGCCTATCATTAGAACAGACAACCCATCACTCATCCACCCCTTTTATTCATTATTGGGAAACTGATTCCATTATATCCACTCGGAGCCACCATCCCAAACGGAAAAGGAGTTGTACTAAGGTCCGAACTGGGTGGTTATCCTCCAATGTTGTTGCAGCGATTTTCGAGGCATCAACAGGTTCCCAAGTTCGTGAACTGGGTTCGTTCTTAGGCTTTTGCAGAGAATGTAAATGAACAATAATTTTTTATGACTGTATATGAATTATCTGGAATTGAATTTTGGTTATGCTTTTAAATTCACATACCTAGATTTACTGTGGTTGTTCTCTTCACTGTAATGGAAAACTCTGATTTCGTATATAGGAAATTGTATAAACGATTTCTTGTTGTGTGTTTGGTTATTCTATTGGAGTCACGTGTAGATGGGCGTGGTTACTCCTCCTCGGAATTGAACGACCTCTGCATTCGAATATCTCCCTTTTTCAATTTAAGTTCTGTGACCATGCATTGATAATATTCACACACTAATCCAATACAGAAAAATATTTCAGAAATGATTAGGGCACTGTAAGGATATATGTGCACAGAAAATTGTATTTTTTCTTTCTATATTTCTCTTTGGGTCCGAACCCATGTATTGTGCGTTTTTTCACTATTTAATAGCATTGTTTATAAACCGTCCTAACTGCTGTTAGTTTGTTCAATTGGTTACATCGGTTATTCCTCATACGGAACTTTGTCTGGTTGTCTAGTATATTTTCTTTTCATTCTTTATGCTTTTTACAACAGTAACTTAACTGTTTGAAAACAATGACTAACTAATTATTATTGCTCCTAATTACAACTTATTACAACTCACTACAACTCATTACAGTAATCTTTAAGTAACTTAATAAGAGAAAAAAAAAAAAAAACAAGTATGTTTTCCACTCAATGAATTAATCTCTCTGTGCTCTTCAGAAACCATATCCCCTCACTTTTGTCTTTGCCCTATAAGCTAGATGCTCCTATATCATATTTCATGGTTGAGAAGAGCATGCTCCACGTAGAAGCTATGGTTAGAATTCTATTTATATTTTTATTGACATTGAAATGATAACCCATACATATTTTTATTCAATATTTATATATTATGTTGAAATGGTAATTTATAAGTAGACAAATACTAGTGAAAGAAGGATAGGTAATATGGAATCATACATACCTGCATATTAATGATATATCTTCTAATCTTCAACTGTTGTTCATGTGTAGTTTCCTTCAACATGTATGAAAAAAAAAAAAGTATATAACTATGTACATTAGTGACTCAATATGACTTTTATAATGGATGTTGAACATGAATGGGTTCCCGATTGTGGTTATTAACGAAAGTTGATTGAGATTGGATAATTGTCTTCTGTTAGAATGAAAGGTTACTATCACAAAAGCATTAATATGTAAGCCAAGAAAAAGGATGGGGATGTATGTTATAAATAGATAACTACAAGAGAATCAACTCAGGATTTTAGCTATCTATGTAATTATTCCCTAAACTCATGAAAATTCAGCTCAATCTCATTAAAATCACACGAAATTTAATTATGTAACTTTGAATAAGTAGTGGGATGTATGTTATAAATAGATAACTACAGGAGAATCAACTCAGGATTTTAGCTATCTATGTAATTATTCCCTAAACTCGTGAAAATTCAGCTCAATCCCATTAAAATCACACGAAATTTAATTATGTAACTTTGAATGAAGTAGGATTTTTCCATGAATGCCAGTCGCTCAATGTGGTGATTCCTTTTATATTTTAGAAATGGGAAGAAATATTAAAGGGTTATATGCATTATAAGTGGGAGTTTAAGAAAAAATTTAGAAAAGGGTCATATATCAAACCTTATTGATTTATTAAAGAGTATATATATATTTTTTAATTGAAAAAGGAAAGTTAAATGAGGATTTTCATAGTCATTTGTGTGATTTCTTACTATGTTAGTATTGAACAATCGAAATTTTAAATATACTTTTAGAGATAAACGACAAATAGAGATCTATTTATTAGTTTGTAATTATTCAGGATTCAATACTGGAATCACATATTCAATTGACACTAATAATATATACAGATGATACAGATGTCCATGGTCTGTTGGCACTATGAGCACAAACATCTGGGAAACCGTTAAGATAGTAATATTCTGTACTTTCGATAAGATAATCTGTGAGATTTATTTGTTAGCATCCTCGCAGATTTATAACAAAAGGAAGCTTATGACTTCACCAAGCAGGACCTTTCTAATGGAATCTACCTATAGCTATTTAGGGAAAAACAAACTATTTTACTAAAGTAAAATAATCTTACACATGTATGGTAGGGTACACATTCTATCCATCTAATTAGCAATGCATGAACCATGGGGAAAATAGGTATATTACCATGCGATTCAGCAAGGAAACCAAATCATTTATAATAAGAATCCATAACAAAGAAGGATTTCCATCGAAGGTGAAAGTATTACTAGATAAATAGAAATCATTTAGTAACTTGTCGATCATATATTCTGGATGCGAGAAGAAAAGTATTAAAGTATGTTAACAATGGTATTTCACAATTTCTTTTGGATATAAAAAAGTGTCGGATAACAGGCCAAATTATTTAAAGGAATAACACTATATAAGAAAATCCCAACCCAAAATAACTTATAGGAAAAAATTTATGTAACATTACCTTACAAAAATTTCTCGAGACCAATATGCATAGACATTGTGTGGCATAGAACTGTAAACAAAGTCTAACCTGAGAGATAAACTCCAACGAAGTTTAAATTGGATGGAAAAGGAGCTTGCAATTCCTTATGGAAATTCACATAGTTTGAATTTAAGCAAAACAGATACATGCCAAACGTACACAAAAACATATTAACCATTCCAATGCTATGAAAGGAATCTTATAAAAAATAATATACAACTTAAAAATATAGTCAACGTTGTTATTAAGATGTTATGAGACGAGACCATCAAACAGGTAAGGGTGAAGAATACACCAGTGCCAACTTGGGTCAATACATCGCTCTTAGGGTAACCAAACTCAACATCGAAGATTTTTTTTTATTATTGGAAACCACATCTCGGAACTGCTCTCAGACATGGATTTGGACTCGAAAACTTGAGTATCGGAAAATACTGACGTTTTCTAACTAAAAATAATCAATATTTTTAAACAAAACTAATATCGAGAGGAATTTCACCCAGCTAAAACAATGCCCATACCTACAAATACAAAATTGATTAAGGTTAGAAATTTTCCATGGAAGGAAGATAAATTACACTGTATATGTAGAAAGAAAGTGGTAGGGTGTTCCTGTCATAAATTAACAGGACTGTTGCTCCATCCTTGTATGCAATAGAACATAGACTTTTCATCCATTCTGAAAATAAAAAAAATAAAACAAAAAAAAATATTCTAGAAAAATGGGAGGTTGAGTGAAGAGAGCAATGTTCAAACTTAAAATTACCCAGGGATGTTGAATACCACTGAAAGATAATCGTTGCTTAGAAGAAACCATCCTGAATAATGACAACGAGGTATTAAAATTGAACCGCCATATATGTAATGGAAACCCTGAGTTAAAACTTTTCTCACACTCACTTGTAATCAGAATCGAAAGCCGAACAAAGAGTATCAGTGTACTAAAGAAGGAGAAGCCATGTTAAAAGAAAAAAGAGCACATCAACAAATAGTGACCAATATACCGGCAAATAGGTATGATTCCTAACTGTTTATTCCCCTAATCATCATTTAGAAGTTCCACTATGAGGACAGAAAAATGTTTCCAGTTCTGAGAGACACGTGACCATAAAGCTATACGCAAGAGAGGGAGGTAGACAACACAAAATAAAATAATGTGCGTCAAGGCATTACAAAATTTTCTCCTCGCAAAAAAAATACAAGTAGAGGGGTGCACTCGCTCAACCAGAGCATCTTTAAAAAAAATAATATATATACAAAGGAGGGTTGTACTTTAAGAATTAGTCCGAAATAGTCAAATTTTCAATAAATTCATATACATAGGGGTAATAGAGGTTACCTATGCCTACAGCATGTAGAAGCCTCGAAAGGAGTATGTCTAACGCTGCGTAATAAACATTGACCCTTAAAATTGTCTGTCAACCTTGAAAGATAATCTAGGGATACAAATAAAGAAAAACAATGACAACTGGAAACCACAAACAGAAATAACACTTTGAGGGTGTTGACACCTAATCCTTGTGATTGGGTAAATATCTGTAAATAAATAAATGAGAAATGTGAACATTCATGGGGAGATGAACTGAAAAGTCTCTCCCTCATGTATATAACAGACCTACTTGATTGAATGAAGATGAATCCATTTTTCTGCCTAATGGAGTTACTCCCTAACCTCACATGGTATCAGAGCCAACTCCTTTTTTAGCCTTCATGCTCCTTGTAACTCCTCTGTCTTTCTCTCATATTCCTTACCTGGGCTCTCTCTCTGCCTTAAGCCCACTCTCCATGAACTGTTGTTGTTTTGCCATATTCCATTTATCACACCTCCGTTTGACATTACTTGCGTTCTGAATAATTGCTCATTTGAATAAGTGCATAGTGGTTTTGTAAAACGTCTCCCATTTTCTTTTCAATGAAAACACTGTGGTTCGTGCCCCACCGTGGTATTGCCTCAGAGATATTCATTGTGCTTGAGAGATATTCACTGCTCCATTGTATTTTTGGTCTGTAAAACCCTCCCAAAGGGCCACGTTAAGGCAAGGTTCTCCATTTGATCCCATTCCTAACCTTGCCAAAGCAACAAGTGTGTTTGAAAGAGAACCTCCTCGAGCAACTTTGAAGCTGCAACCATCCATTGCTCGAAGAACTCTTTGAGAGAGCGTGAATATTTGAGATAGCGTGATATGCGTGGTTTTGATACCTCTGCATGGAGATGTGCTGCTGATGCGTGAATATTTGAGACAACATGATATGCGTGGTTATGTTATTGTCGTGATATGCGTGGTTTTGATACCTTTGCGTGGAGATGTGTTGTTGATGTGTGAAGACTGACATGGTATGCTGCTCATGTGTGGAGATGACATGGTATGCTACTGATGCGTGGAGAATCCAGAGACCTATGAGTGTTTGAAGTGGGAGAAGCTCCTTCCCTTGAATGGTACTTTTGAATGGTGTTGATACCTCTGTGTTAGATATGTTTTGTGGGCAGCCATATGTATTTTGTTGAACACAATCATATGTATTTTTTAACCCAGCCATATGTATTTTGTTGAAGGCAGCCATATGTATTTTTTAACGCAACCATATGTAATGTTTAGACATTGTATTATTTGGTACATTGCATGAGTTTTGTAGCTCGAGGTTATGTGGTTCTCTAAAGCTTTCTGTTGTGAGTGATATCATCTCCACCATATAGGAATTGGTAATACCTTTGTCCTATATATAACAGTGCAATTTTTTTACAATTTTTACACCAGAGCTGCACTTTTTCCTCCACAAGAAGTATAATTTTATACATTAACAGCAGAAGTATTTTTTTTACAGAATGCATTCAATCATATCCATGGTGTGAATAGTTCTCACTGGCAAGGAGAACTATCCTGAATGGTCTCGGATGATAAAACACACCCTCACTTTCAATGAGTTGTGGAAAAGAGTGTGTGTTGGAGAAGGAGACAATGACCTAGTACAGCCTACCTCACACAAAGAGCTTGTCATTTGGGAAAACAAGAGCAACAAAGCTTGTGCATTAATCGTAGCATCTGTAAATGAAGAGGTGAGTCGCCATATTTCATCATAGTCAACTGTCTTTGAAGCCCTACAAAACCTGAAAGAACTCTATGACTCACATTCTGCACTTGAAGTTTTCCAACTCATGATTAAACTCTTCACTCTTGAACTGCAAAATAATGATCCTCTTGCTCTTCCATCTGAAGTAAAGTCTATAATGCATGATATCACATCTACTAAGGTTGAATTGGATATTCCTCTTATCGCTTTTCTCCAGGCACTTTACCCTACTTACTCCAATTATCTTGTGTCATTGCAAACAAATGGAAATCTCAAAGATATAACCTTTGACTCTCTTGTGAAAAAGTTTGTTGAAAGAGAGAAAGCTTTTGGAAAGAAGACAACACCCGAATCTTCTGAAGAGACTGTCTACCTTGCTCATAAAGAAAAGCATCCTGCTCAAGATTCTACAAGAGAAAGAGGTGGACGAAGAGAAAGAGGGAGATATTTCAGAGGGAGGGGGGCATACGTTCTCAAAGATAAAAGGAAGATTTTCATTGCATTCGCTACAAAAGAAATGGATCACATGATGCCTCTACATGCAAGCTACCATGGGACAAAATTGAGCATAAAAGAAACCAACAAAAAGGTAAAATTGATAACACAAACAAAGGTAAAGCACGTGAATCCACTCCCCATGTTAAAGCACAATGTAACATTGGAGTAAATGAAGATTTGTTTAATGCTTCACTTGCTTCATGGAAAAATGATTGGTTGCTTGATTCAGGAGCAACCTGCCACATGACTCATAGAAAATATTTTTTTGAAAATTGCACTGACAATGTTGATGGAGAAGTATACTTTGCAGATCAATCAAAAAACAAGCCATCAGGGCTTGGCACAATCAGGCTTAAATTGCCTGGTCTTCCAGACTTTCTCCTAGATCATGTTCTATATCTCCCACAACTCAAGAGAAACTTGCTATCCTTGGTCCACATCCGCAAGGAAGGTCACTCCATTCATATGTTTGATGGCAAGCTTGAGGTACGAAAAGCATCTGACCACTCACTTGTCATGAGGGGAATGGAAGAAGAAAGGCTTCTCAAACTGCAAGGAACCTCTGCTCATGCACAAAATTTCTCATACAATGCTCATCATGAAGAAGGAACACTTGCATCAAGTTTATTATGGAATGCTAGATTTTGGTCATTTGAACTATGACAGTCTCCGCTTGTTGAAGAAAAATGGTGTTGCTGGTTTGCCTACAATTCCTAGGAAACTTAAGCAATTTGATGCCTGCATTCTAGGAAAGTATATCAAATAGTCTTTTCGTGATTCACATTCAAGAGAACATATGAAACTTGAACTCATTCATTCAGATTTATGTGGTCCAATGCCTGTTCCTTCTGCAAATGGAAATAAATATATCATCACATTTATTGATGACTACACTAGAATGTGTTGGGTTTATTTACTGAAGAAAAAATATGATGCTTTTCAAACATTCAAGAATTTTCATAAATGGATTGAAAATGATGCACAATCTCATATTGGGTTTATTCGCACTGATAATGGAAAAGAATACACATCAAATGAATTTGAAAACTATCTTCACCAACATGGGATCAAACATCAAACAACTGTGCCTTACAATCCCCAATAGAATGGTGTAGCTGAATGAATGAATAGAACAATCTTGAATATGGTACGATCCATGCTTTTTTTCAAAAATGTAAAGATAATGTTTTGGGATGATGTTGTTCTATGTGCTGCATATATAAAGAATAGATGTCCATCTAATGCTATAAGAAACAAGACTCCTTATGAAATTTTTTATGTACATGTTCCTTCGGTAAAAATTCTCAAGGTCTTTGGTTCCACCTGTTATTCTTTGATACCAAAGGTAGATAGAAACAAACTTGGTGCTAGAAGTTGTAAGTGTATCTTCCTGGTGTACTCAAACACCTCCAAATCATACCACCTCTATGATGAAGTAAATAAAAAATTTGTTGTATCTAGAGATGTAATTTTTGTTGAATCATCCAAAGTTGACAATGTTGTTGAGGGGCAACTTGATCGCTTGGATATATTCACAAAAGAAAAATCATTTCAAGAATTTGATAATCATATTCCACATCTTGAAGGGGGGATTCCTATACTAGATCAACATGTGGAATCTTCTTCTGAAGAACACTCTCCCCCACATGAA
>APFE030446118.1:270827-304927 GCA_000404065.3 Pinus taeda
CCACAAAAGCACCAAGCATAATAGACACTCAGTTCCATTTTGTTAGAGAGAAATACCAAGTCAAATGAATTGGCTGTTGAAATATTGGGTAAAACTTTGTGACAATGTGGCTGACAATTTTACAAAGCCTCTTGCACGAGTGAAATTTTTGAATTGTTTTAGAAAGATGCTAGGAGTTCAGGAGAACCCTTTCTCCATTAAGGGGGGGAGTTGAGAATAATTAATATTATTTTATTCTTAATGGAGAAAATGGTTACATTGTTGTAACTTTCTCCCTAGTTTAGGATTAGTTCCTATAGTTATGGGGTTTGGGTACAACTTCCTATTTCCTAGTATTGTATTTAATGATGTAATATTTTGATTGAATGTAATAGAGTGAACGAGAGACATCTCTCAAGTTTTGTGAGTGTAGTCTCCAGGTGCATGCCACACCTGAGAGCTACATCTCTTTCTTTTCAATTCAGTGCATCTTTTATCTAGTTTTACTCTAAAAGTACAATGTTTTGAGTAAGCACATGGTTATCTATCTATATATATTCTTGAATGGAAATACTGGAAGGACGAACTCGTCGTTGGATACATACATAGAATATACGAGAATAAATGTGGATAGTCACATATTAAATATATATATAAGTAAGATAGGTTAAAATGTCACCATAAATTGTGCAATAAGGAAAAATAAAATACAAAAATAACAAAGAAAATCGAATAATTGGATACTATTAAGATGAAAATAATAGTAATAGTAGCATTGAAATTACTCGAGAAACTAAAGAAACATGAAGACACTAAGAGATAGTGCAGAAAAGATTCGAAGACCATCAACCATGTACATAAATGGGTAAGAATAAATTAGTCCAAATCTAAAATCAAGAGTGAAAACATTTAATTCCTTTAAGTAGGATTGACGTAGACCAAAAAGGGAAACAAAACCTTGGATTAGAATCAATTTTAAGAGTAAAATGGTCCTAAAATTTTATGGGATTAGATTTTATTAAATCAATAATGAGCATAAAAGTGGTTTCTTACAAGGGTGTCACTGGATAAGCTAGGAATGCTACTAAAAGTTGATGGAGTAGCTTAACACTATAAGTAAGATATTTCATATATTTCTTTGAAGAAAAATCCCCAAACTTAACTTTTGCCAGTTGATGTATTGTTTGAACATAGATACACTTGTGGGTGTATGGAAATGTTCAAAAATGATGAAAATAATTACACTAAATTGTTTGGTGTTAAGACATCCCATTCATATAAAAAGGAAAACAGAAAATACTCTAGGGTTATATATATAGGTGTGGTAGGTCTGTGAAGTTACATGTTGATGTATTGACTATGAAACATGAGTATGCCAAAATATCACTTTAATTATCTATGTTGTTATTGTGAATTCCTTGTTTTTGTTTCCTCCTACTTTATGGGATCATGGAAAGGTTTGGAAACAAGTGGAAGACAACTAGGATGAACTTTATGAAGTCCAATCCAAAGTTGAATTGACAAAGATATAACAACTTAAATATGTGAAGGAAAACACATAATTGATATCATGGCATCAAAATGAAAACATAAGAGAGAACATTGAAAGTAGTCTTTTGATTACTATTTCCGATGTTTAAGAAATATGAATGGATATTGGAAATTCCATGTTTTGAAAATCATATTAAAGGATGCCCATGTCACTAACATAGTTGTAAATAAATGTACCAAAGGACATATTGTATTATTTGATGCTATATTGATGTTACTAACCTAGTTGGGTGTATGTGGAAATATTTGTTCAATGTAGGTGGATGATTCTTCAGTTGAATGCATGAATGAAAATAGGAAGCACCTGTTTAGCATGAATGAAACCATGCCATGGAATGATAATAAAATTGAAATAAGAGTATGTTTTAATCTAGAACTAAGCCATCTCTTAGAATAAAGAAAATGTGAAAGTGTTTAGTACTAAAGAGTTTGTTGTAGAAATGGAAGAAGAAATGCATGATGAATTTCCTTACTATCTTAAGGAAACGTGGAATTGAGGAAACACTAAGGACAATGTCTATTAAATAGGGGGGGAATATGTAACACCTCTATGGCTCTGTTCTTTTAACAATTACAATTTTTAGACATTGAACTATTGTTCAAATTAAAGGAAATGGAAGCCATGAAGAAATTTATGTAACAATGTAAATCATGTTATTGTTATTTAATTAAAAAATAAATTGCTTAGAAATATTCACGAATGAGTGCTAGAGTTCAAAAGACTTCTTGCCAGCTTAGAAAAAGTTGTGGTATTCAAGTCCACATGACGGACCTTACCTAAAAGTTTCTTAAATATCCGTAGGAGAAAAATAGAAGGAATTAAATTAACATAATGGGGCAGAAAGATAATGTTAATCAATTTGTTGGAGAGAATTACTAAGTGGGGTGGAATAAAGCACTACGACAAAATAGAGATTTATTTAAATATAAATAAAGGTATCTTTTTTTCAAAAAAAAACCTAGAAGAAAAGGCCTACGTAAAAGGTTGGGAGACCATAAAGAAATACGTTGTTAAAAATAATATGTTGGGAAGATATCTATAAAACAAACCACCTAGGGATCAAATGGGGGGGTATTTGAGTCTCGAGAGAAAGAAGATCTTAGCTCAGGGCAAATTGGAAGACATAGTTCATGTTAGGGAGGAGTGTGCTCAATTCCTTAGTAATTCACAAGCAACATTTTCGATTAGAATTCTGTACATATTTTTGTTGACATTGAAATGATAACTAATACATATTTATATTTAAGATTTATATATTATGCTGAAATGGTAATTGATAAGCAGAGATATAGTAGTGAAATAAGAGTAGGTCATATGGAATAGTACATGCCTGCATATTAATGATATATCTTCTAATCTTCAATTGATGTTCTTAATGTTCTTATGTAGTTTCCTTCAACATGAATGGCCAAAAAAAACATATAACGATGTACATCAGCGACTGCATATAAGTTCTATAATGTATGCTGAACATGAATGGGTTCTGAGTTATGTTTGTTAAAGAAAGTTTAATAAGATTGTATAATTTTCTTATGTTAGATTGAATAGTTACTGTCGCATAAACATTGATATGTAAGCCAAGACTAAGGATGGGGATGTATCTTATAAATAAATAGTTATAGGAAAATTAACTCATGATATTAGGTATCTATATAATTCTTCCCTAAACTCTTGAAAATTGAGCTCAACCCCACTACAGTCACATGAAATTTAATTAAGTAACTTTGAATACACTAGTAATTTTTCATGAATGTGAGTCCCTAAATGAGGTGATTGCTTTGTGATTGCTTTTAACGTTTCGAAATGGGAGGAAATATTAAAGGGTTGTGTGCATTATAAGTGGGAGTTTAAAAAAAAGCCCTTACACAAGTGGAATATAGCCAACTTTATAAATTTACTAATGAGAATCTGTATATTTGAATTTAAAAAGGAAATTTACAAGGACATTTGCATAGTAATTTTTGTGGTTCCTTACTGTGTAATTAAGGAACAATTGAAATTTTAAATCTAACTTAAGAGATAAATGCCAAATAGAGTTCTAAGTATTACTTTTTAATTATTCAAGATTTAATATTACAATCCTATATTAAGTTGACTAAGAATGGATGCAGATATCCATGGTCTATTGGCAACATGACAACAAACCTCTTGTAAATTGTTAAGATAGTAATAGTTAGTACATTAAATAAGACAATCTTCTAGATTTATTTGTGAACATGGGTGTAGAGTCATCACAAAGGGAAGCTTATATATTAACCAAAAGTCAGGTCATGACCTTTCTAATTGAATCTACCTATATCCAATTTAAAGAAAAACAAACTATTGTATTAAAGTAAAACAATCTTGCACAAGTATGGTAGGGTACAGATTGTATCGATCTAATTAGCCATTAATTAACGATGAGAAAAATATGTATATTACAACAATTGAAATTTTAAATCTAAATTAAGAGATAAATGCCAAATAAAGATCTAAATATTAGTTTTTATTTATTCAAGATTCAATATTGCAATCCTATATTCAGTTGACACTAAGAATGGATACAGATATCCATGGTATATTGGCAACATGACAACAAACCTCTCGAAAATCGTTAAGACAATAATACTTCGTACATTAAATAAGAAAATCTCTGTGATTTATTTGTGAGCATCGGTGTAGAGTCATCACAGAGGGAAGCTTTTATCTGAACCAAAAATCAGGTCATGACCTTTCTAATTGAATCTACCTATATCCGATTTAAAGAAAAACAAACTATTGTACTAAAGTAAAGCAATCTTACACAAGTATGGTAGGGTACACATTGTATCCATCTAATTAGCAATTAATTAACCATGGGAAAAATATGTATATTACAATGCGAGTAATGAAGGCAACTAAATCAATTATAATAAGAATATGAAACAAAGAAGGATTTCCATCTCAGGCGAAAGTACTACGAGCTAAATAGAAATCATGAGTAGCAAGTCGATCATTGATTCATAACCAAATCTAATTATGGATGTGAGAATAAATGGTTTAATGCATGTTAACAATAGTATATGCCAATTGTTTTTGGATATAAAACAGTGTGAGATAAGAGGCCAAATTATTTAAATGAAGAGCACTATAAAAAAACCAACCTGAATTAGCTTGTAGCAGAAACTTTATGTAACAATAACGTAGAAAGATTTCTCGAAACTATTGTGCGACATAAAACTCTAAAAAAAAATTGACCCGACATATAAACTATAACTGAGTTCAAATTGGACAGAAAAGGAACTTGCAATTCCTTATGGAAATTCAAACAGGTTCAATTTAAGCGAATCAGATATATGATAAACGTAGACAAAAGCATGATAATCATGCCAATGCTATGAAAGGAATCTTACAAAAAAATATATATAAAACTTAAAAATCCTGTCAACTTTGTTCATAAAATGTTACGAGACTAGGCCATAAAACAAATAAGGATGAAGAACACGCCAGCGCCAATTTTGGATCAATACATCGCTCTCTGGGTAACCAAATTTAATATTGAAGAAATTTTGTTTTTCATTAGAACCCACACCTTGGAATTGCGCTACGATATGGCTTAGGACCCCAAAAGGTGAATATTGGTAAAGGATGACCTTTGGCAACGAAAAAGAATCAAGCTTGTTTAACAAACTAATATCTGGAGGAATTTCACCCAGCTAATACAATGCCCATACCTATAAATACAAAATTGATTAAGGAAGAGAAATTACACTGTGTAAGTAGAATGAAAGTGGTAAGGTGTACTTTTCATAAATTAGTATGATTGGTGCTCCAACCCTATACACCATAGAACATAAGACTTTTCATCCATACATGGAAAAATATATATATATATATATTCTAGAAAATTGGGAGGTTGAGTAAAGAGGGAAATGTTTGAAACATAAAATTACTTATGGTTGTTGAAGACCCCTGAAAGATAATCGTTGCAGAACCAACTGACCTGAATGAAGGCAAGGGGTATTAAAATTCAACCACCATACGTATCTTGGAAACCCTGAGTTAAACCTTCGCTCACACTCACCTGTAATCAGAATCGGAAGTCGGGATAGAGTATGAGTGTACTAAGGAAGAAGTAAAGGAAAAAGAACACATTAAAAGATAGTGACCACTATGCCTGTAAATAGGTATGACACCTAGCAGTTCATTCCCATGTGCATCATTTAGAAGGTCCATTGTGAGGACAGACAAATGTTTCCAGTTTTGACAGATACGTGACCATAAAGCTATACGTAAGAGAGGAGCAAGACAATGCAAAATAAAATAATGGATTTTCTTAATTTAATTAATTCCTATTGTCAGTTATGGGACCATAATCTAGAGGATAAAACGGAAAGGTGTACTCTGAAAGTACGATGTTCTCAGTAAGCACATGGTATAAAGGGTATGCTCAACCATATTTTAAAAAATAGCTCGAAATGGTCAAATTTGCAGCAAAGCCATATACATAGCGGTAAAAGAGGGTACCCATGCCTACATCATGTAGAAGCCTCCATAGGAGTATGTCCAACCCTGTCTAACAAAAATTTACCTTTAAACTTTTGTGGCAACCTTGAAAGGGAGTCCAGACTTCCAAATAAAAAAAACAATGCCAACCATAAACTAGAAGCAGAAATAACAGATTGAGGGAAGGACAAATCAACTGTAGTTCCCTTGAAGAAATGAACAATATTCCAAGAAATCTACAGTCTCGTTGTTGAAAGGAAGTCCAGTTGGCAACACCATACTGGAAGAGACTGTAACCTCACGAAATACGAAGATGAACTCCGATATAAAGTTCTAGTAGCCATAGTGAAAAAAGAAAAATAAAAAAAATTATGTGAACTAACCCGTGTCGGTTGGGCATTAACACATAATTTTGAAGGAGCCACAAAACCAGATGAGCCAGCATAGTTGTTAGGGTGAGAAGTCTTCTCATCACGATGCGTTAGGAGTCTGACGCAAAAATCCAATAAGAAAATTTCCAAATGCAAAGGTAATTGATCTGAATTCTTAAGACTAGGGTTTAAACGAGAATTTCCCATCATTGGGTGAGGGCTTCCAAAGTCCCCATCGTAGATGTAAATCAGAAGCATGGGTAACCATGGGAAGAGCACATGGGTCTGGAGGAGGTGGTTGCACGTAATACACTCATGAAGTCTTAGGCTTGCCACGGAATCAACCCCTCTTTACTCCAATTAAAGTCCTTAGTCAGTAATTTGGAATGGGTAAATAATAACTACGAAGAGTCACAAACTATACGCGAGAGCAATGTTAACTAGGCCATAATGTATAAACTTGTACTTATAGATTAACAGGCTTCTATGCACACCACAACCATGAAATAAAAATAAATTTATATGAGTCGACTCCCAATACTCTAAGGTAATCCTTTATAGGAGTTTATATAGAATCAAATCTCATGTGTTCACATTTATAGGCACACAAGCCTTGGAGTTGGGGTTGTACGTAGGTACGCTATCTAGAAGGAAGGGTTATATATAGGTAGTATTTAAAAATAAATAAATAAATTTGAAGTTCAGATTCGTGACATATGTATACCCATAATCTTAATGCATATACTACCCATATTTATAGTATTATTAAAGACATTTGTCAGGTCAATATCAAATTTTCTTCAATATTGTTCAATATAGCAAAAAGCATTGTTGTTTTTCATAATTAGAGTCGACCATTTCAATACTAATCTAATTACATTTGACTCATAGTAAAGTAGATTCCTAGGCTCCCCCACTATATTTCTTTCATATACAAGTCATCTCATGGGGGTTAATATCTTCAGAATTGATGAGTCGTCCTCTATTTGCATTTGTCTACATCATGTTAAATATATTTTTGTCATCCAAATATTCCTTATACGAGCACCATGTTGAAATAATTTGACAAATACACATTCAAGTTTCATAGAATCATTTCGACCTATCATATGGAGTTAGGTTGAAACATTGTTACAATAAAAGTAGAATTTTTCACTACACCATTAGATTAGAGTTAGATGGAAATATTGTTATAATCCAAGTTGAAGATATGAATGAACCATTATATTATAATTTTCTCTTGGGATAACTTGGTTTTATGCAATGAAAAATGTAGTTTCCTTAGTCTTTAGAGTTCTTCACTTTCCTCATGGAGGGATGATAGTGATGGCATAAACATTCCATTAATTAGTAGTTCTTTGATAGGTAAAGTTTTGGTGTGGGGATGTTCATGGATTCACTGCTTAGGGGTGCATTTATACTACCACCCACATTTACCCCACAAACTACTATTCCTATCTATATGATCTCCTCAAGTGATTAGATGCATCATAGATGTCCTCATTCTTTGATTGTGCTTACTTCTTCAAAATTTGAGACATTCAAAGCACTCATGCATCTTAGTGTGGCCAAAATTTCCTGCTAGGTGATCTAGTCAACATTTGCTAACGTTAACTAATAGCTCCAATAAGATTATGCATTTGAATACTATTCCATTTCCACATCTCTTGTGATTCCACCCAGTTGGCATGAGTTACTAGATATTGATCTACCTCTATATGAGCCCATTATGGATATCATGGACTTAATTAATACATATTAGGAGGGTATGCATCATCACACATCTTTATTTGATATTTTTTAAAGGTTAAATGTTGACACAAAAATCCTTCTTTTTATTAACAATGTTGAGTGCCACTAGTCTCCCATTATGATACATGTGATTTTGGAAGTGATCTTAGCAGACATCTTGAATACCATACCTATCACTATTTAAATTAAAGTAAGATTCATAGAAAGCATCTTGATAGGTTTATAATATATTGATATTATACCATTATATTATTTTTCATGTGGGTCATCTTATATGGGGAAGTAATATTTTGGGGGCATTAGTGTCCCTAGTGTCAATACAGTCTTTGGGAGTGCTAATATCCTTAGGGGAAGTATCATCTTTGGGTGAATTGGTATGCTTCGGGAAATACCTTTGGAGGAACTCATGCTTCAAGAATCTCTCATATGGGGGGACCACAAAGCCCCTCCAAGTTGTAATCCATATCTTCTTTTGGCCAAAATTCATCATCAAAGCTAAGTTTCCTTTCCTAGAAAATAACAGACCTTCTTGATCCACTATTAATGATGGATGATCACATTTATCACTAACTTTAGTGGTTGAAAATTCCCGCAAAATTTCCATCATATATACTCAAATTTGACAAAAGTCAAGGACAAGACCAACGAGTATAAAATATTATGTTGCCAATCTTTAAAAAGTATTTACTCTTAGTATAGAAATTTGTAAGATATCATTTCCCATGTTCCAATCTTTTCAATAGATATATTAAGACCCAATCAAGGACCCCTTGCTAATGTTGTGATGGGTTCTATTTCCCATGCTTCTACTAGCTAGATAAGTGGTTAGTTAAGTGAGATGACTATTTCCATGAAGCCTCAATGACTACATCAACAACCGAGACTACTATCGCTCCAAATAGTATCTCTAATGGGAATTATATATAATCCACACAACCAAATAATCCACAACTACCTAGACAAAAGAACAATAAGAAGAAGAAAAATGTTTGTGTTAAGTAACTGACTAAGAAAACAAAAAAACATTAATTCTAGTGAACCAAGTAGAAGAAGAAGTTCAAGATTCTCTGTAAGAATTGTGGTGGATACCATATTCCTAAACAAGCACCAAGGATAGATGACATTAATTTTTATTTTCCATGGAAAGGAACCTTCAATAACCTATTGTTTTGACTAATCAATTCCCTCCCTTGTATAAACAAAATGGTTTCCACAAATCTCGTCACTCCGTAAGGCGGTGCAATATATTATTATTGAAATGCGGGTTCAACATAAGTGTTAAAATTTATATGTGTGATTAGACAATAAATATACATATGTGATCTCATAATTACAAGAATACCGAGACTAATTTTTTGTATTAATTCCCTTGTATACTTCCTAACACGATCTCTTCCTAGTTCTCAAGAAACGAGTGATGGAATTCTCTATGTCCTTGATCTCATTCCATGTTTAGTGAAAAATATTTTTATTGGTTTTCCTTATAGGAGGGTTGTGTAGGTGAGTATATACTTAAGTAACTTAAGCAATGCTTTTGCTTCTTTAATCAACGAAGTTATCGAATTAAATAATATTTTCCGAGTTACATACCATGGTAGAGGGAGGTTGGTTGATAGGAACACTATCCCATTGAATTTTTTATTTTTTATTGAAAATGCTACGTGCATGTATTGTGATAGATCCCATGTTATCCCGTGATTTTGGTACAACGGAACAAGGTTTCTCAAAGGTGTGGGCTATTTTTACAACCCCTTATAAAGGAATTAGTTTACAAACAAGGGAAAAAAAAAACATTACATAGTAGGAAAAGTTCCTTGTAATATTTTTTCACACATGGTTTGCATTGAAATCTCGAAGCATCATTATTTCACTAGGAAAGTGAACATACCCTTTAATTCATAACCATTTTTAGTGAATAATATGAAAAAATAATTATTTTGTGATTTGTTGTTTTGCTAATAGATTTTAGCATTTGGAAGTAAAAATATAGATGTTTATGCATGTTGGAACATTTTTTTAAAATGTGCATACAAAATATAAGGAAATTGAATAAGATCATAGACAATAGAGAGAGAAAATGACAAATAGTGACATGGCTTAGTGTCGAGGGAGATGGAGCTAATGTCTATGTTTATGCATGTTGGAACATTTTTTTAAAGTGTGCATGCAAAATATAAGGAATTTGAATAACATCATAGACAGTAGAGAGAGAAAATGACAAATAGTGATATGGCTTAGTGTCAAGGGAGATGGAGCTAATGTAGAAGACATTGTACACAAATGTGGTTTATTAAGAACTTTCTCTTGTATTTAGTGTTCCTATCTTTATCAATATAAAATGGAAACTTTGGGCTATCATATATTGTGATGCATATATATTATATAATCTTGTCGTTGTCATTCTTTTTACTAGATGTACAATGAAATTTTAATTAGAAAGGTGTTTTTAAATCTAGTTAGCATTGGAATATAGTGAATGTGGGTTAAATCTAGGAACACATAATCATACATTACTAGCAATAATTTTTTGGATCTCACAAATGCTCTTCTCAGTTCATTTTTCTCCTATAAGTGTTATAAAGAAAAGACAATGGTCTAGGGTGTTTATTGAATCAAAATTTATCATAGATCATTTAATCTTTATTACAAGTTTTATAAAACCATATTATTTGTAAAGTTACATATTAGAGTCAATCTTAGATATTGCTCCTATTCTATCTCTATAAGTTGTACTAATTTATTATTTGTTTCATTTGACATTTTCTAGTTATCACTTCTATTATTTGAATTCAAAGATTTCATTTTTTTTTAATGGTTATATATATATATATATATATATATATATATAGATATATATATGGAGCCTTTGTGTGTGCCTGGGATGGTGTTCGGCATTGTGAAATTAGATTTATTTCTTAATAAAAGAGGATCAACACATGTTTGATGGAGAATGTTGATGGAGAATGTTGGTATTAGTTGAAATTCATAATATATTTTACCCTTTCTATATATATTGAATACACAAAAGGATATTAATCAATTAATCCATTATGATATGCCAGAATATCAAAAAAGTAATGTTGAGTTTCATAGTTTGAACATAGAAAATTGCTCAATGATGCTTTTATTGACATTTAATATTGTTTGTGGTTAAACTTACATTTTATTAGATTTGAAATTCTGTTCATAATTTATCATTAAAAATCGAAAAATAGATCATAATTTAACTAAATTTTCTAAGATAAAATAAAAGTTGCAAAATCATATGTTTGTCCTATAACAATTTCATCGACATTGTAAAAAGTATTATTAGTAAAGACATAAACTTAAAAAAATCCATATTCCAAGAGATATTCAATATTTCTACATCAAAACCTTCTACAAAAATACATTCAATGATTATAAGTGAATAGAGATTATGGTGTTGACTCTTTCCCAATGAAGGCTAATAGTTTTTAATTGGAACTTTATATGACCTTATGTAAAGCATAAAGAACCAAAAATAATACTTTCTTAAAAATAATAAGGTATATACATCACCTACTTATAGTTTATAGACTTATCAATATTTTACGCACTGTTTCTAAAATGCGCTTTCATTTTTAACGAATTGAACATCATAGTACCATGATAAATCATGCCATTAATGATAAAAAATAGATCAAATTTTTTCACATAATGCCGCTTTGTGATATGCAACCATTGAACGAATGGAACTTGATAACTTCTAGATCAAAGTGAGAATGATCCTTTTGAAAAGTATGATTTTGTAACTAGGTAAAATTAATTATGCTTATATAGGTAAACAAATTAGCTACAAGTTCAACAAACAATTTGTGTCTTTATTTCATTTTCCTTCAAGTTGTAACTTCTCATAATTCTCATGTGTATTATGAGATTTCATATTTTAGAGTAACAATGATTAGTTTGGAAGACAAATAGAAGTTGTAGGGTTTTTTTGTTTCTTTAAGTAGTGTTTTCTCATGTGCGTTATGAGGTTTCAATATTTTAGAGTAACAACAATTAGTTTGGAAGACAGATAAAACTTGTAGGAATTTGTTCAAAGTTTTGAGATTGAAAATGTTAGTAATACATATTTCTTTGTATGCCATCTCAATAAAAGAGGTGCATTAGTAGTGAGCAAATTTGCACCAACAAACATATAGCAATGTTCAATTTCTATAATATCATTTACGCTTTTAAACTTATATTTTCTTATTAATATGCATCCAGAATATAGTTCGAGGCTACGGACATGGGTCATTTATTAATGGACAAAAAATATCTTATTAATATGTATCCAAAATATAGTTCGAGGCTATGGACGTGGGTCATGTATTAATGGGGAAAAGATATATACCATAGATCTTAGGCTCTGACATTTCCATACAAAGGTTTCCCTCGTTCACTTCAAAAAGAGGTTTGTTAGAGAAGAACTCACATATGTCTAGAATTACATGTAGTATGCATAAATTTATTTTGACAATTACATGAAGCATGCATACATTTATTTTCACGTTTAATAACTTCACCTTTATGCACGTGGTCAATTTTGTAAGTTTTTTCTTATCAATTGAGCCAGCGAAAACAAAATTGCTGAACATAACGAAAGAGAACAGATTGGCGCATAAATTGATATTTATTCTTGGGAAAGAAGTGAGAATTTACTGTAGGAAATGATAGGAATTAGTTGGAAGTTTATTACAAACTTACCAGATTTACAAATTATTAAAAAAAATATTGGGAATAAAATTTTAATAATGCAACATTAACCATTACTTGAAGTAAGCTTATTATGGCCATACAATTTGAAATCCACGAAATGATGGATCCTCTATATTAGTTTTAATTTTAACATAAATACTAATGATTTAGATAACCATGTTAAACATAGAAATCATGCTCTTCACTGAAAGAGGTTCACGTTTATGGTTATTCAAGTGCATTTCTTTTCATGTAAACCACCGGGTGAAGGAAGATAGCTTTTGAAGTCCAATGAATTGAGACCTATAATTGTAGGCTTTTGAATTTCCTTTATACAGAGTGGCTCGTCTGTCCCAATAACTAATGGATCATGGCCTAAACTATTTTTTTTTTGGCTTCCTTCGCCAATCATAAGTGAAGTTCGATATCATGCAAATAAACTCTAATAATACAAGTTGTTACCAAAAGCAATCCTCTCACCTACTATTAGATCTCTTTTGTCCTGTGAAAGACGCATTGTCTGCGTATTATATTATGAGGAGAATCACTAGATGGAGAAGAGAGTTGCGGTTTAGTTGGTTTTTGAAAAAAAATCAACTCTCAACTTGAAAAATAATGAAAAGGAAAAGTGGAGCAGAGAGTTCACTTTTTTCAATATTAAACTCTCTTTTTTCAATATTACTAATAAGTTTAATTAGATTATATTGGAGACATCAGTAATAAATGACTACAATAAAATTGAAATGGGCTCAAGATAATTGGAGTAAACTAAAATAGACTATAATTGGATTAAACTAAAATGGACTATGACACTTGGATGGACAATTGTGAAGGAGACCAAAGACTTAGAATTAGATTCTCTAACGATCTCTATGTATAAGAAACATGAAAATATATTTAGGTATAGGAACGAGGATCAAAATTGAAGCTACGGTTTTGCATTAGGGTTCCATGGCGGGACGAGCACGGGGGAGCACCACTCTCTCCTACAGTCAAGTAGTCACAGAAGGAGGCAAGGAAGCAGGAGGGAAGCATTTCAAAAACCTATTGGAAAAGATTTCAGAAGCAAAAGGCAAGGAGACAGTTGGAAGAAATGAACGTGAGGGTCACGAGGGGAATCAACAGGAAATAAGTGAAGAAATGGGGAACGGAGATGGCAGCTGAAAAATGACTTCCACAAGAACCAAGGGAGTCTACAAACCCAAATTGAGCATCATTCCCCGGGTCATATTGAGTGATCCAACGATTCAAGCGCACGAGGATCATATGAAAGAGCATGCGATTATCTACAAGTTCATGGGGTTATGGCCAATGGAAAGGGCATTACACATCTGAATTAGAAGCCATTGGAAGCCAAAGGGAGAAATACATTTATATCTGGGTTCTAAGGGCTTCTTCACGGTAGTGTTCGTGAACCTATAGGACAAAGATAGAGTGTTTGAAGGGGGGTTGTATTTATATGTTGTGGCACGACTATACATGTGACCATGGATGATGAATTTTGTCCCGGAATGTGAAACCTTTACATTTGTACCAGTTTGGATTAGACTATACACACTACCTCTCGATTACAGGTTACTAGAATCTTTGAAAACCATAGGCAACAAGCTGGGGAATTTTCTGAAGATATGAGAGGCAACTCTCAAATGTAAATATACCTTCTTTGCCTGAATATGTGTGGAAATGGGTCTATCTGGAGCCCTTTTGGAAGCAATAATTTTAGAGGTATATGATGAAGAGTGGGTGCAAATGGTGGACTATGAGCACATATCTTTTAGGTGCCACAAATGTCATGAGCATGGCCATCTATTTAGAGACTTCCAAACAAAGAGTATGGAAGACAATGGGAAAACCTCCTCGATAGAGATCACGAGGGTTTTACCAAGGTGGGGGCCAAAGAGAAAGGGGGAAATGGCCACACAAGAAAAGTAGTGAAGACAAAAATACAAGACAAAATAGCTTCAAAATCCTAGAGGAAGTAGAGGAGAATGTGGAGATGTCCAGGATAGGGAGAATGGATCCAAGGTGCAAGAAATGGAAGCTAAAATGGAGGATATCACAATAAACAACTAGCTCAAGGAGGATCTTCCAAACGGCATGGAAATAAGTAAAGACTATGAGGTGACTCCAAGTGAAGCAGGAATAGAAGACTATGAACTTTAGGAGATTCTAGACACGGAAAATCTGGATCTATAATTATTTCTAGAACAAGGCAGTAATAAAGGAGTGGACTTCTTGCCAAAAGAAGACTATGATCAAGTTCAACAGCTCTTTATATTGAGGGCACAATCAAAAGGAACTGGTGTGAAGAGAAACCATGAAAGCCAGGAGCAGAGTGGGGTTAAAATGATGGAGAACTTACAGGGACAATCTCCAAAGAACTCAAGAAGGAAAAGAGGAAGAAAAATATAGAATGAACAACTAAACAAATGTGGAAAACTACTGATTAACTTAGGTAAGATGAAATATCTTACGAGCTACTCCTTTACCAACCTTGCTTAATGAAGCTCACAACTTGGAACATTAGAGGCTTAGGTAGTAGAAGGAAACAAAGGAATCTGAGTAACAGAATAAAAGAAGAAAAACGAGATATGATCTTTGTTTAGGAAACTAAATGTTCAATGGAGAGAATAAGAGAAATTCATAATAAATGGTTAATCAAGTATGACTATTTAGAGGTTTAGGCAAAGAACTAAGCACGTGGGATTCTCACGTTGTGGGAGCCAGAGAAATTTGGAATCATGGATGTTGAAGCATCCAGGAACTATCTATCTTTGGTGTGCAGTCTTGTAGGAGATAAAGAGATATACATGATAACAAATGTTTATGGACCTCAGAAGCAAGCAGATAAACTGAAGCTTCTTACCTCCCTCGAATATCTAAGAGCATGATATCCCAATATGCCTTGGATAGTTGTAGGCGATTTCAATATGATAAGATCTCTTTCAGAAAAAAAGGAGGCACCAGGCAGCTGTGTAGAGACTCTGAAGCCTTCCAAGGTTTCATCATGAACATGGGACTGGTGGACACCGAGACAATAAATGGAACCTTCATGTGGAATACCAAAAGGGGAGGGGCTTCTCAAGTGGCTTCAAAGCTTGATTGATTTATCATTTCTGAGGAACTCTTCCTCACAGGGCTGGCCATCACAACATCCATTCTGCTCTTTGTTGGTTTGGATCATTGGCTAGTTCAACTAGAAGCTACCTTTATGAGCACTCCAAGGAACAAGCCCTTCAGATTCGAGAATTCTTGCCTTGCACACCTGAAATTCACCAATAACATTGACAAATGGTGGAAAGAGGATATGAATATTCAAGGTACTAAAATGTACATGCTCTAGCAGAGATTGAAATATATTAAATCCAAACCTAAAGCTTGGAACAAAAATGAGTTTGGCGATATCCTCAAGGCTAGAATTGAGACTGAACATAAACTCTAGGATATCAATCAAATCAATATCATAGAGGGCCTCAATGAAGAGAGGCAAAAGTTAACCAACTCTTTGCAAGAAGAATGGGAGGATCAATGCTTACAAGAGGAAAATTTCTAGAGACAGAAATCCAGGATTCAATGGATCAAAGAGGGAGAAAGAAATACGAAGTTCTTCCACAAGTCTACTATGGCCCACAGGGCACATAATAGAATCACAAAGATTAAGGATTCTCAGGGGATTGAGTTTGTCTTCCACAAGGACATGGAATCAAATCTAGTACAACACTTCTCTAATATTGCAAAGGAGCCAATGGAGGATAGATCTAGGTTCATTGATCAATCCACCCAGTATATTCACAAGTTGGTCACTAGAGAGGACAATCATAATCTCAATAGGCCAGTCTCGGAAGAGTAGGTCAATGAGGTGATCAAGGAAAGGGAAAGTGGAAAAGCACCAGGCTTGAATGGATTCAATGTTGATTTCTTCAAAGCATGTTGGGATACAATCAGACAGGACATCCTCGAGGTTGTGGAGGACTCAAGAAAAAACAAAAAGGTTCTGAAAGCACTGAATGCTTCCTTCATAGCTTTAATCCCCAAAAAGGAAAATTCTATGAATCCGGATGGATTTAGACCCGTAGCCCTATGTAATTTGGTGTATAAAATCATCTCCAAAGTGATAGCCAACAAAATAAAGCCCCTACTACCTTCCCTTATCTCGAAAGAGAAAACAGGCTATGTGGAGCGACGACAAATTCTCAACAACATCATCCAAGCACATGAGGTGGTACACTCTCTCAAAAACAACAAGCAAGCAGGCATGATTATTTAGTTGGACATTGTGAAAGCTTATGAGAAACTTATCTAGTCTTATATCAAATCTACTCTGAAAGCATATGGCTTAGACCAAAATTGGATAAGACGGGTTATGGTACTTGTCACCACAACCAGTTTTTCCCTTCTGCTTAATGGAACTCCTTCAAATACCTTCCAGATATTTCAGACAAGGCGATCTGCTCTCCCCTTTCCTCTTTGTCCTCATGATGGAAGGGCTAGGTAGGGTAATCAAAGTGGCTAATGTTGAAGGTTGAATTCAGGGGATCAAGCTCACCCCCAATGGAGAGGCTAAAACTCATGAACAATTTGAGGATGATACTATGTTGCAGGGCATACCCATAGTCAGGGAAGCTAGGGTAATCAAAGATATCTTAAACGACTTTGCTATGGTAGTAGGTACAGAGGTAAGCCTAACAAAGTCCAAAGTTTTTTTCTTTAACACTAATATTTCTATACAGAGAAATATTACCAAGATTCTTGGTTTTCAAAGGGAATAGTTGCCTTTGAAATATCTTGGCATTCCTCTTATTGATAAATCTCTCAACAAGAAAATATGGGAACCAATTTTAAATAAACTTCAGGACAAAATCAAAAAATCGGCGTGCAGATCCTTAAACTTTGCAGGGTAGCTTGTGCTCACACAAGTGGTCTTGCATGCCGTTCCCGTTTTTATGTTTGTAGCTATCCCTGCTCCTCAAGGTATTAAGAAGTAGATAAGCAACATTCAAAGGGAGTTTCTGTGGGGTAGTGGGGAAGAGAAAACAAATGGTATTTAGTTGCCTGGGACAAGCTTTGTAGGCCCAAAAGTCATGGTGGCTTGGGGCTGCATGATCCAGAAACTCTCAGTAATGTTTTGAGAGCTAAGCTTTGGTGGTGATGGATCAATGAGCTGAATCTCCCCTGGGCCAGGCTTTGGAAACAAAAGTATGCCAAGCATTCGTAGCAAAAGGATCTTATTAGAATTATAGGACAAATTAGGGGCTCACACATATGGAACCTTGCTTGGGAGAACAAAAGCATTGTTCAATAGTATTGCTTTTGGGAAATCTGAGCACGGGACCGAGCTCGATTTTGGGAGGACTACTCAGAACAGGAACCCATCCTTAACAGGCATGACCTGGTAGCTCTCAAAAGAGACCCAGACAACAAAGGCCTATTATTGGTAAAATATTTCTGGGATGAGGGAAGGAACAATGATAAAAGGAGGAAGTGGAAGGAACTAAGTTATAGTGATGAGAGTCCTTTGAAGGCAATGGCAGAGGCTCTCACGATCGACTTAAAGCACAGACAGATTCTAGTCTCCTCCTCACAGGACCAATTAATATTAGGGAAGAATAACAAAGATAACTTTAATCTCAAAGAGGAAAAACAAGCAATCACAAGATTCAACTTTGTAAATGGTGATAAATTCCAGAAGGAGATCTGGTAAACTCCTCACGAGATGAAAATAAAGTTATTTATCTGGCTTGTGCACCAAAGAAAGATCCTAACTTGGGAAAACCTCCTAAAGAAAGGCTTCAGTGGCCCTTCTCAATGTCACCTATGTGGCTCACATTAGGAAACAATTGAACACTTGCTCAACCTCTACTCTTTTTCTACTAAGGTATGGCACTGGGTGGCCTCAAGCTTCAAACAAATCGACAAGGACAGTCTCAACATATCCAATGCTCTGAAAAACTGGAGGAAGAATTTCTCAGAGAATGAAATCATGAACAAAGCTTGGATGCTAGTACTAAGCATTCTCATTTGGAATGTTTGGAAAGAATGCAATAGGCGGATCTTCATAAATAAAGCTAGCGAGCCACAACATGTAGCAAATAAAATTCTAAAACAAATTAAAGAAAGAGTTAAGAGTCTTTTGAGGTCAATTCCCATGAATTTATTATTCTTAATTTGTGTCTTCAATCCATCAATCCTTAAGGAATAAGGATGGAAGTGATAACAATTAACATAGAGGCCAATAGATGGTAGCCCCCTCCTCAAGGCTTCTTCAAAGTAAACATTGACGGAGCTTCTAAGGGCAATCCCACGGAAGCTTGCTTTGGGGGTGCTATAAGAGATCCTTAGGGGCATACAAAAGACATCTTCCATGGCTACTTGGAAAAGGCTACCAATAACATGGCTGAACTTTTGGCATTAGATCAATGCTTGGAGATCCTGGTGGAGGCAAATCTACAGAATGTTATCATTGAAGCAAATTTGGATTTGATCATCCAAGTAGCCAAGAAGATTCACAATGGAACTTCATCAGATAAAGTGTCGAAACACTCGAAGCTACTACAGGTTTTTCACTGTATCCACTCTCACTTGCAGACCCTTAAAATGATTAGATTTGTTCATGTTAGAAGGAAGGCAAATATGCTTGCAGATCGGTTGGCCAATGAAGGTGTGGCCAATAAGGAGAGGGATTCTCAGCATGCTTGGGAGTTGTTACCTGAAGGGAAACTACGAGAGGATTGTTTCATCCTGGCAGCCAAAGATTTGGATTTATGGATGAACAATGCTGATCGAAGGGATTTAGGAGATAGGAGTGAGGATGGTATCACCTAATTCGTCTAAGATTTTGGGATATGGTTGCTCTCCACAACTTTGTTTACTTTCAAATGAATGATGAAGATTTAAAGTGAGGCAACGATATAGAACAGACTGCCTGGGTGTGTTTGGCTTAGTGGGTTTGTATTGGCGACTCCAAGCAAAAGGTCCAGCAAGGTCTGTGGGAATGTTCTCTCTTTTTCGTGAAACTACGAACGCAATACCATAAGTGGTATTTTGTGCGAGACTTAGATGGCATCTGGTATTTTGTTAGGTGCATGTGATTCCACTCAGCGGGTAACACGTGGTATCTAGAGGTCAGAGAAAATTACTCTCATCATGTGTTTAACCTCTGCACTTCTTATCCGGGCAATATCACCGATGATCGTTGGATTGGGACTATGTATTCAACAACTGAGATGGATCGGGCTTATTGCCTCAGGGTTCGAGGCCTATTTATGTTTTATAGATCCAGTTTAGAGTTGAGTTCGGGTCCATTTTGCAAGGGGTAGTGGGGTCCATGGTGGATCTTAGTATGGGCCCCTGGCTTTCCACAAAATGATGGATACAAAACCCCAAAACTGTATTTGGTATATCACGCCGAACATGGATGGTATCTGGTTTTGTGAAAGTTGCATGCGACTCCACTTAAGGGGTAACACATGGAAACGATAGGGGAGTGAAAACCACTCTCGTCGTGCAGTTAACCTTCGTGCTTCTCATTTGTGCGATATCCCCGCTCGCCGTTGGATCGGGGCTTTCCTTTCAACGGATGGGATTGTTTGTGCTTGTTGCCTGATGGTGGGTCCCTTTGTGGGTCCCTTCGCTTGTTGGCTGTTGGATTGGAGTTATGCTTTCAACGGTGAGGATTGGTTCCCACCTATTGCCTGTGCGTTTCAAACCCATTTTATTTAGTGGAATTTTTATTGCTACCATTGGGTCTGCCTTATGGATGCAGTAGGAACCACTTTTTGCTATTTATTAAAATCTCGTAAGCTTCGGTCCCTGGTTTTTTGTCGCCTTTGTTGTCTAGGGCACTTTGTATATTACATAATTTGATCATATTAATAGAAGGTTCAATTCTTACTTATAAAAAAAAAGGAATTAGATTCTCCAACACTCCCCCTTAATTTCAACCACAAAATTACAATTTCCTTTTATTTTTCTTTTCTTCCACAGTCCTATAGAGTCTAAATTGTTTAATGTTTTTATTTTTGTTATATCCTTCAAACCTCAGTTTCATCATGTACTAGTGCATGTCTTCTATTGTTCGATACATTTTAACCATGTCCTTGAGTTTTTTAAAGATCAGTTTGTATGTGGATTGCATCAAGTTGTGGTCATCTGTAGTGTGCTTTTCATCATCAATCTTTTGTTGCAACATATGTCCATAATACAATTTCATCTCTTTATGACTCCAATAACTACAAATTTCATTAATATTCTCATCAAAGATGTCTTCAAGGTTCATTGCTGCAATCTCTATGGAGGCTTCATCAAGACATGGTGTTCCAAGCCATTTTTAAAGGAAACTTAATTGTTCTTCACAATCATCCTATTTACCTGGACTTTGGAAACCAATGGTATGTGTAAAACCATTTACAAAATCACATTGGTTCTTTTTCTTTTGCTCTCAAATAAGAGCTTGCTTCTCTGCATATGCCTCTATCTCTATATTTGTTTTGTGGGTTTCCTTCTCTACCTTTGTTTCTTCAACTGGTTCAAGGAGGTTTTCTTCCAATTAGTTTGCAGACTCAATTGGGATTCTCTCACCATATAATATCATGTCAATACCATGTCTTTGTTTCATCATATGCACCCATTCATCATTAGACAAGAAGACTTCATCAAATCTAACATCAGCAAATTGAATTGTTGGATTCTCTATAATAGTGGTTGCTCCAATTGTAGCTTCATTGCCATAAGAAAGCTTTGTTATTTGATTTTCGAAACTGTAATCAACAAGCTCTGTTGGATTCATCAAATTCTCATTGGAAAATTGTGTTGTTGGATTCACCAAATTTTCATCACTAAGATCTATTGTTCTAATCACCAAATTGTTATCAACAAAATTTGTTGTTGGATTAACCAAACTCTTCATCTTCAACTAAATTTCTCCCCCTTACAACAAAACTCTTTTTCATTTCGAATTAAAAAAATAAAATGAAACATCTATTGTTACCACTTCAACTTTCTTAGCCTCTTGGTTTTTCCCAATTGTTGAGCATTAGATGACTATACTCAACAAATAAATGTAATTGCAGACATAGCTATTGGTGATGGTTTCTCTGCTCGTCAAATTTGAAAAATAAGTTTACAAATTTCTCTAGATTTTTTTTTTTTACAAAACCTTTAAAAAAAAATCACAACGCTCACAACTGATCTAAATAACACTACTCTATTAAAAAAGTATTCTTTATCCCTTTTACTAGAGAACTACGAATAAGAGCATTTAAAAAAAAATATTTTTCCCCTTTACCAGAGAACTACGAATAAGAGCATTTTTTAAGAACAATATATAAACATTTTTAAACAATATGATGCCATTTTAAGGAATTACATCCACCCCCTTTCTTCAAAAAAACAACATAAGCCCTTTCACAATTATATAAGCCCCTTGAAAAAAAACTATTTTTTGAAACTTACGCACATGTCAGATGCAAGTCAAAGCCACATCATATCATAAACCGTCTTTTAAAAAAGTATACGTGCATGGCTTTCAAGCCTTTTCAATGAAGCCATTAAATAATAATATGTGGTGTTTAAATAGCGTCTTTATGAAATGCAAAATCCCCAATTCCTTTAGGCCTTTGTAAATTAAACAAGAAGGGCTGCGGGGCAGCTAGTCCCTGCCCTGTCAAGACTCTTGCAGCTTTGAGCTTGAGAGCAGTTATTTCTAGCAAGCTAGCCAGACAGCAAGCCAGCAAGCAGTAGCCGGTGTAAGCAATTGAATCATCATAAGAGTGAAGTTAGCAGGGCTAGGGCTGTCATCACTTCCCTTGGATGGCCTAGCTATTGGAAAAAGAAGAGAACGTAGGAACTGTTGGCAATAACCGTTGGTAGAGTTCTTGTTTCCAGTGTAGATGTTATCAACTCGGTAAGGCGAAGAACAACCAAAATTCCCGAGAAAATGAAAGATTTCGATTTCTTAATGAAATCGGATTGATGGACAGAGAATGGCATTTTTGCCATAGAAGAAGCTCCTGGTGGTTCAGTTAGGTAATCAGTAACCGTTGCTACCCTTGCTCGAGTTTGGGTAATTGTGAAATGATCCACTCCTCTTGTAACCCTTGCTTGGCTCTCTCCTGTTGATTATGCCTAATCTGATGGAGGAAGAACCACGCTTAGAAATGTGAACGTAACCTTCGCTATTTCATCTCCGGCTATTGAGCCAAGTGGAAGAACTGATTAATTGAAAGAGTAGGCTCTGGTACTAATGACTTAACTGTTGATGGAAGGAACTGAACTTCAAGCTGGGGAAGGAAAGGAACTGATTGACCATTAGTAAGGGCAGGAGTAGGCGGGATAACGGCTGTCGGAATAATTTTTGTTTAGCGGGATAAACAAAGCAAAGCCCCACCGATTCCCTTTCCTGACGCAGTCAATTGCACATAAATAGGAAGAGAAAGATCTGGGCCCTACGAGCAGGCATGCCATGCATAGTAGACTAAGAGAATAGGATGCATAATAAGAAGTGAGGGAAGCTAGAGCAAGCTTAAGCACAGAAGGAGCTGTCCTGGTCCTATTAGTACAAATAGGTTGTTTCTGCCTTTTTCCTTTGAGGGAGATTGATTTTAACTGGTTTGATTTCGAGATGGGAATCATAGTAAGGCAAGGAAGGTTCTTTATCATTTAGTCTTCTTGGCGAGAGGGATTTCTTGCTAACGGTTTTATCCCGAAATTCCCGGATTGCACTAGTCTCAGGGACATGCCCAGAAGAGGTTGTTTTCGCACATTAATCACTAGTAGAAGAGGATGGCATTGAATCTATTGTGCTTGTTCGAGAATCCGCAGCACATGAATATGAGTAAAAGGAACTGATTGACCAAGGTCTTATAGAAGGAGCTGCTTGAGATGGAAGTCCGTTAGTAAGAGGATTAATGCCGAAGCAGGCGAGTGCAGTACAACCAAGGTATAATAAGCAGAAGTTAATATGGGTTTCTGCTTTAAGAAAAGAGAAACCTCAGTAATCTTAGTAAATACTGGTCTTATGAATTGGTGTGAATAAGTTAATATAGATTCGTGCATGAAGATAGATCAATCATAGTAAACCTCGTGAAACGGGTCTATGTATTTTTAAATGGAGTAGATATCGGTATGGGGCTTAATTTTAGGGTTTTCAATATTATACTTTATATATTGGTATGGGGTTAATTTTAGGGTTTTCAATATTATGTTTTATAATAAGATTATTTAAACATAATAAGATTATTTGATTTTATTTGGAATAATTATAATTAGTTATGGAATTGTATTTCAAAATTATTTATCAAATAAATACTCCATTAGACTTTGGTTAGGCAGAAAAGCTCGGGGAGCATAGGCATAATGACGGCTTGTAGAACTTTGCAACATACACTAGGCGTTGTCAACATATATTACTAGCCAATCGAGCGTAGAAATATTATAAGATTGCATGGCGTATACTTTTGACATTTCATGCATGAGCGAAACGTGGTGGTCCACTTTTGCATTCACGTATATGCATTCTCAATCTTTTCCTGCGGCTGTTGTGCAGGGTCTTCTTATGGAGAAGGGATGGAACCCGAGATCAGCTGGGAAATAGGAGACGGGAGTGATTACATGCAGAAGATTAGGTTGAATCCTGGATTGCCCGCCAAGAAGAACATGAATTTGCTACCTCCTGTTCAATCCCTGCACGCTGCATTGCCATTGCCAGCACCCCCTCTGGGGGCCCTGTCGTTCCCACATAAGGCTTACTTTGAAACCACAATACTGGCAGAGTATGCACCACATGTTGGAGCCCTGGGTCCCCATAAGAGTTTTGCAGAGGGCGAGGATGTTAAGCTCATAGTAGAGCCCGTCAGTTCAGATGATCCTCAACAGAATGCTGAGATGAAACCTACTAATTCGGATGCCAAAAAGAGCCCTCGAGCAAACAGTAAGGGTTCTGATTTTATGAACAATTTGGCTATGGATCCTGTAGGCCATCCTAAGGTTATGTCTAAACCACAATACTGGCAGAGTATGCACCACATGTTGGAGCCCTGGGTCCCCATAAGAGTTTTGCAGAGGGCGAGGATGTTAAGCTCATAGTAGAGCCCGTCAGTTCAGATGATCTTCAGCAGAATGCTGAGATGAAACCTACTAATTCAGATGCCAAAAAGAGCCCTCGGGCAAACAGTAAGGGTTCTGATTTTATGAACAATTTGGCTGTGGATCCTGCAGGCCATCCCAAGGTTATGTCTGTGGGGCTTGCAGTTGGTGGGGCTCCTTCATATCGGTTGCCGGGTTGTGAACCAAGGTCTATTGGATTCCATTCAACTGGTTTTGTCTTCCTGAATGGTGAGCTGTTTACATATAGCTTTTATATCAATGGTACATCGGCACATAGTTAGTATAAATGGGAGCATAAGAGCTGCAGACTGCGATGGATAAACTACCTGCGTCCCGATCTGAAGCGTGGATGTGAAACTGTGCAGTTGGATGTGAAAGCTTCATTAACAGAGGTAAATTTCCTATCCTAGTACTATACCCATTTGTTTCTGGCTGACGCTCTTTTCTTAAAACAAAAACCAGCAGTTACCTTCATGTCTGTTTTTCAGTTTTTGTTTTCATTAGAAACAATCAAATCAAATTTGCATTAGCTAATCTATAGAGTAAAAAATGAATGAAAATTTGCAAATAAATTTGTAAATTTTATGGAAATTGTTGGAATTTGCTAAAATTGAATGAAAATTGATGAAAATTTGTGATTGAATCATAAGAAGTCTCCATAGCTTTCAATGAATTCTAATTTTCCAACGGCGTGGCGTGTAATTGCAGCGTGACTGCCTCTCCAACTCGGATTCGTGAGCCTTACTTGCAATTGTTTCCTCCTTGCTATTAATCCACGTCCTCTGTAATTGTCGGCGAGAAGAAAAATGTCTGAAAAACAATGACAAGGCTTGTAGTTAATTGAAGCTCATTATTATTACAATGAAGCCTTTATTTGTTATGTCTCACCTCCTCAGTCCCCTCTGGCCGCACCTTCCCGACCAGCCAACTCAGAAGACTAACCAGCATCGCTCAATCATTCACTATTGAGTATCAGTTCCTTGCGTAGCATCCTACCCCTGAAGATGTTCTGTTAGTTTAAACAATTCTAAAATATTTTAAATTTTAAACAATTAAACTCCATGAATCCAGAAATGTGAAAATAGAAAATAGTATTTTCCTGTAAGATATTCAGTTATAGAATCATGTCAACAATTTGCTTGAGTCGAGTATCTTAATTTCATTATAAGATGAATTAGAGATAGGAATACTCAGCTATTAGAAAACTGAAAGCTGGGAAATGGATATTGCAGGATAGGAAATACAAAGAAATGATCAATGCTCACAATCCAGTGACCTGAAGAGGCCGAAGACGATGCTGAATCTCTGGAATAATCAGTCCGTCTGTGGGAGCGCAGACGAATCTCTGGAATAATCGGTCCGTCTGTGGGAGTGCAGAGCATGTAGGCAGTGAGTATAGGTATGAAGACAGAGACCTGGGATTCTCATGCAGACACGGAATCAACATGCAGACAGACACCGAAGCAAGCATGGAACATGTGTTGGCAACTTCAGCTACTTATAAACTAGTTCTAGTTCATTGATATATCACTTTAACATTAAATGTTAGCGAATTAATGCTAATGCAAAGATAGCATTAGTTCTGGAAGGTGTCAAGTTGGTCTACTTCTCCTAACTTTTTCCTAAGTTTTGAGCCTGTATACCTCGGTTTGAGGCCAAATAAGAAGGAAATTGCATTGATTGGTTAAAAGGATAAAATATTGTATTTTCTGATATGTTCTTTCCGGAAACTTTGCTTTAAGCTCAAATGCGTTTATCGATTATTGTGTCGAACTAATGCTAACGAGCAAAACCGATTACTATAGTCCCTGCCAGCCCGAAGGGCAGGGACTAATAAATAACACTGCATATTGTATATTCAAGCTTCGACATTAATAAATACAACTTGACAGAGCTTGTCAGTCCATTCATGGGCCAAATCCATTCTTTTAATTTTTTTGTTATATAATTGATTCTTTTATTGTATAATTGATTTATAATGACACTTGGCTGTTAGATATTTTTTTTAAATAATTTTATTTTTTTAAACGATTTTTAATTTAGTCAAATTAATTGTAAACCCCATAAAATTAATTTAATTAACCACATCAACCAATCATAAATTAGTAATTCAAATTTGAAAAATTCAAAAAATTAATTTTAAATTTACAAAAAAATATTCAATATTTAATTTTACAAAATTTTTATTAAACATTGCAAATGAGTTTTAAAATTTTACAAATTAATAAAAATTCAAAGAAATTTGACTTAAACAAATTGCAATATACTTGGCCATCGACAAATATAAAAATAAAAGTTGTAATGTAAATTTAATAATTTATTTGAAGTTGAATAATTTGTAAGATTAAGGATGGTTGGTTTACACTAATTATATTGTGCAAATTGTGATAGTATTTGGTAAATAATTCAGCCATTATTTATTTAGCTATTTATATAATTAAATTTGTATTTAATATATTTTCAGCATGTTATCGGTAAGAATTGAATATGGGTGAAAATCATAACAATTATTCGTCTCAATCACTTGAGATAAATTTCCCAAACACCCATAAGGCTAACTTAGAAAAACATAAAAATAACTTAGAAAAGTCTTAAAAAATAGATGCATAATTTATTTGTTGATTAACATAGAATTAACGCTTGATATTAAAAAAATAATATATGTCAATCATAAATAAAATATTTGTGGTTATTGTTATTATTATTGTTTCTGATTATAAGATAGATTTCACAACTTTAAAGAGTTGTTAAATATATATTCTCTCCAATTATGTGTAATAATATTTGTGCTTATTGTTATTGTTTCTTATTATTAGATAGATTTCACAACTTTAAAGATTTGTTAAATATATATTCTCTCTAATTAAATGTTTCGTAGAATGGCATGTGCTTGAATATCCACTCAATTAATAAATTCATTTCACTCTGTTAACGGTGTTGGACCTGCCAACATGTGAGGGGACCTCCCTAGTAAGAAGTCCCAATTAGACCTTAAATCGTTTGTTGTAGGAGCCCTAGCAGTGGGTCGTATGGTATCGTCTTGACCACGATTACGTGCAGAGGTAAGTAAGATGTCCTTGTTGGTAGGAAGGGTATGACATGTGCAACAAGCCAAGAAAGGTGCATGAATGGTTTTAACGCACGGAAAATGGGGTGAGTGTGCCCCTTGGAAACCTGTGAAAGCACATGCCTTGGAAGGGAACACACAAGCGAAGATGCATCACAATCTAGAAAGAAAGTAAGCTAACAATCCAAAGTGATGGTTAAACCAGCAACACATCTCAGTAAGATTCGTACATATTTATACAGAAAGAGCACATCATACATGTATGCGTAAGAAAACATATACATATATCATTGGAGTAACTAAGATATCTGAAATACAATAACAACATATGCATGAAACATGCTCGCTCTGTTATATTCAAAAGTGAAAGTTACAATCATACAGTACAGTCATGAGCAACCACTTGTCCCAATAGCGGAACGTTACAGTCATTTCTGCCTACTCCTCCAAAGAGATGTACTACCTCTGCGCTGTGGAGAAGCCAAGGCTCATTCTAATACTATCGAAGCTTTCTCTAAGATACTCTTATCAGAAGCTTGGTTGACCAAAAGCCTCTACAATGAGTTATGAGGTACTACAAATAGCAAAGGGTGGGAAGACCCTTGACATTCCCCTTTGTGACTGTTCACCTACCCTCATAATTCTTCAATTACTCTATGACTATTACATTCAACTATCGACACTTGGACTTCCACTTTACAAGATGTTACATACAATCTGCACATCTACCCATGTGAGAAACTGGCTTGAGAAAGCCATGAAAGACATCACTAAGACTCAAAAAACTATGGGAAGACTAGCTCTTCGACATCCTCATTATGGTCGATGGTGGTGAACCGATGCCAAGCTTGGTCATCCATGATGGTGTCCTTGCACTCAAAGGTGGCATCTTGCTGAAAGCAAACTCTTGCCTTTGTCGCATCCAAGTACACTGATATGGTTCCTCCGTCCAAGTCATCTGATAACATGTGCATCATCGTCTTGAGTGCAACTGGACCAGGAACGCACTGATGCATAATGTTTGTACTAATCTCCAACTCTGTGCTGGTGGCCATGCACATCAACTTGTCGAAATGCATGTTCAGATCCAGTCAAACTTTCTTCTTGTATTCTACTTGGTGAGTTTTACAAATGGGTGGGATCGCATGCGTGCGCACAATGGCATCCATGCTCCTATACACCCTTGCATGCAATCGACAACACTACTCACCTTGTCTGCTCCATGCCAACTGCTGGATGGGTCCATAACCTGTATGGGCATAGTTTCTCTAGTCTGTGCTTGTTGTGCCTCTTGTTGTACCTGTTCCTACTACAACTCCTTCTCTCGTCTGTGCAACTCATGTTCTTCCTTGAGTTTTTGCTTCAGCACCCGCAACTCCTTCTCTATTGCTCTCTCTACCTTTGTGCGATCCTTTTTTCGTGTTGTCACCTCATAGCCTCAATATCCAAAGTTGCTTTCATCACAAGTGGATCTGCTTGAACTTGCAACTCTACTCTGCCTCTACACTGTCAACAAATTTGCTCTTGCATTTGTCGCATGCAGCTCTGCTACCTTCTACTGTTGTTGATGGTGTTGCTCACTATGATGCTACTTCCATTTCATCTTGATATCCTTATCCATAAACAAATTGACGTCTTCATAGACAAGCAAGTTCATAGACACTTGATCGACTGCATCCCCAGTTGTGCTCTCAACGGTGTCTTTGACTCTCCTCTCCGAGAAGCCATTATATCTATGCTGTTGAGGGGTAGATGAACACCTATGATACCTAGAGACATAGCAACACTCATGGCATGCAATATGTCAGTTGGAAACCAAAACAAATGGGAGGACTAACATGCAACATACCTCTGTGACTATCTGTGAACATTGCGCAATTTTCACCAGGAGGCTCGGAGATTGACTGCCAAAACTACACAAGGCACAGTCCAGGTTATCGCGGAGGTGACTAACTACTTGAACTGTGCAATGCACAAACTAGCCTCTCTTGCTGAGGAATGAAATTGCGTAATTTCAGTTAGCAGTGACATGCAAATGAGCAAACTGCATTGCATAGTTTCTAGGGCTAGTAAGGCATTGCCTCCTAGAATTGCACAATGCAGTTAAGGAGGTCAAGGTTAGGCCAAAATTTCACAATTTCTAGAGGGAAGGAAAATCCTTCACTTCTAGAAATGTGCAATGCTAACCAGGTAAGGCAATGTCTGGGCCAAGGTAACCCAGACCCGTCGATGAGCGACTGAAAACATGAGAAATCTAAATGCATGGTGATACTGAGTGTAAAAAGGAGTGAATGATCATGCATGCAAACAATAAGCGCAGGATTCATAAAACGGGAAAGCATGCATGTGTGTGAAGCGGGTCACACCAATGGCGGTTGTTAGTGCAAAAGTAGTGTCATGCATGCGATGACAGTGAAATGTAAATGAAAACTAAAATGGTTCTTCTAAAAGCTAACATACATCAAAACGACAATGAGCACTCATTGAAATAAAGCAGACAATACTTACACAAAGTGAAACACAAGAAGTGACAGAAATAAAGTGCAAGACATGAGAAGTGGACTCACCCTAAAACAGCTAAGTTGAAAGTGCCGAAGACTCTTGCATGTGATGTGGGATGTCAGAGCTGCAAGATTGATGTGAGGAATGAGATCTACAATGTTCGGTTCATAAGTTTAAATAAGATTGAGGTTATGACGAACATGCCACAAATCTAGAAAAAAGCGACACTTGGAAAGAGGTTTCAGAAATGACCTTTGCATGTAACCTCTAGCTACTAAAAAAAGGTCCCTGAATCCAGGGATGCCTTTTCCATGTTGCCTTTTTCTATTTCAAGAAAATCATCCCATGCATGCAAATCAGTTTTTCTCAGTCTCGAAGGGAACCAGTCAACCTGACGGTACATGCATCGGTCTACGAGCCCGGGATGGAAATTTGCATAGCTTTTAGGCTAAGATGGGCTGCATGTCCTTGAGGGATTGCACAATTTTTGGGGTCAGTAGGTGAATGTCTCCCAGAATTATGTAATTTCTAGGCTAAGCTGCAGTACCAGGAAAGTTTACAGATATTTCTCAAGGAAACTTGTCTAGCTATTCTGCGCAATTTTCGAGCTCAGTAGCCTAGTTAGTAGTTTTGTGTAATTTATGGGTTAAGCAGAGTTGTCTACCTATTAGGCATTGCACAATTTTTGGGCTGAGTAGGTCACTTCCTCCCAGAATTTGAAAATTTCTAGGATGAGCCCTAGTGCCGGGTCAAATTACATAATTTTCTAAAGGAGGACTTCCTGAATGTTCTGCACAATTTTGGAGCCCAGCAGGTTGTCCAACTGATTTGTACAATTTCTAGAGGGAAGCCTGGGTTCCCTCCAAAATTGCACAATTTTCTTGGGGAGTCTCTCAGCCAGCAAATAGTCTAAGTTTGGAATGTCAGCCTGTGGGAGGGATACAAACAAGCTGACATGCACGAGCCGGCAGGCCACTGAAACTTAATTGAAGCCTATGTACTTGACAGTGCAAGACATGGTGCCAAGTATGGTTGGTAGAGAGGCTCCAAAATAAAGATAAGGAAAAATTTTGGAGGGTGGTTGTATTCGCTACAACACTCGACGACACACTGGTAGAACTCCATCTCTCTAAATGGACCTTATTTGTGAAAACAAAGTCCAACACCTTCGGAAGTATTGTTCAATTCTCTGTTCATCTTGGTTTTCACAATTCCTTGATTGTAAGATGTTGCATCTTCCAAGCTCTTGGTCAGTAGGTACACATTCTAAGCTAAGCCAACACAATTGTTTTGATTGGGGATGAGGGGTATATTGGTGCACAAGCCGTATGGTCATCAGAGTTTCAGTTTCATCTCTAGTGTTGCTCTGCTGCGAGTAGGCCTAGACAGTACCTTGTTGGAGTCATGTAGGAACACAAGGATCACACCACTACCAGCAAGCCTGTTTAGTACCCTGGTGGAGTTACTTGCATTAACTCTCTGCGTAGGAAGTGTTTCTCTTCTTTTGCCTTATTCATTTTGATTTTTTTGAAATTTTCCACATTTTGATTCTTTTTCATTTTCATTTTCATAACTCTGCATAGAACTTATTCATTTTAGAGGTGGAAGAGGGATCGTGACTTATTGAGAGTAGAAAAGGTTGTTCCTTTAGACAAGTAGTTTGTATATACCTTTGATGTGCTTGTTAAAGTCTTCCCCCTCACCTTACTCTACTTGACTAAGATGACAAGGATTAACCCAAAAACAACCGACTAGAGTAGGTGACGCTAGTTAGCGCGCAAGCATTGTGTTTTCACCAAGGTTCACTTTGAATAGTATGTATTTTCCATTGATGTATCATGGATTGAAGATAAAAAGTTCTTCATATAGAGGGAGGATGACAGATAACCAAGTATTGATAACTGCACAAGTCCTATTTTACTTTACCCATGTTGTTCCAAGAGTCACACATGGTCTCATGTGAAACTAACCTATAGACATAAACAAGGAAACAAACAAAAAAACAATGCAAAAGTAGAAGTAAATGTGTAAGCAAAGTGAGTAAGCAAACAAGCAGGCAAAAAAACAAACATCAGAAGTAAGAAGAAAATATGCGTGTAAGCAGACAAACTAAGAGAAATCACTACTACTCCTAAGCTAATGATGCATGGGTTTGTTTATGTAAAGTGATACTTCCAATGTAGGTTTTAACCCTATACAGAAATTACCTACATACGAATTCTAAAACACAGAAAATAAACAATGTAAGAGCATAATACATAAAACACATATACATAGAGATTTTCCCTTGGATCCCAAAACAGGGACTACCAGCTTGATTTTACATATATTCCTTTCAATGTTACAATATATATATATATACATGTCGAACCATGCAATAGCATGGACCGAAAACCATTGCGTCCAAAACCATGGACCGAAAACCATAGGTAGGTTTGCCTAACCTAATATAGGGTCCAAAAAGATTTTTCCCGGGGTGCTGCCCCGGACCCCATAGAGGGGGGCTACCCGACCCCCTCAAACCCCCTGTGACCCCCTCCCATTGCACAATCAGTGCAACAAAATGGGGGCTCCGCCCCCCTCTGACCCCCTAGTTCACTATGTAGGTTAGTCGTGGAAAGAATATAACACAACCAAACATTCTCCCACTTGTTTTTTTCTTTCCACAGGGGGCCACAAGAGAGCTTAGTCATTTTTTCTAGCCCTAAAATGCCCATTGTTTCTCTACACTAGGAGAACTTCTCAAAGCTCATAGATTTTGTCAATGCATTTGTAGTATTCTTCAAAGTGTCCACCTTTACCAACAACACCTTTTTGTCTTCTATCATATCCCTCACAAAGTCATACTGAACATCAATGTGCTTTGTATTTGAATGATAAGCAGGGTTCTTTGCCAAGAAAATTGCACTTTGGCTATCACAGTCTATCCTTATAGCTCCCCGTACTAACCCCATACTTGAACACAATCTCTACAACCAAACTGCTTCCTTGCTTGCATGAGTGGCTGCCACGTATTCTGCCTCTGTAGTTGATAGTGCCACTACAGATTGTTTCTTACTCATCCAACTGATTGGACCTCCAAATAGGTTAAACACATACCCACCTGTAGATATTCTCTGATCCAGATCTCCAGCCCAGTTTGCATCAACAATGCCATGAATATCCAACACTTTGTCCAATCCTGGTCTTCCTTGCTAGCACAAACCATAATCACTAGTGCCACAAAAATACCTGAAAACCCGCTTCACTACTGTCCAGTGCTCCTTCCCTGGTTTTGACATAATCCTCCTCAATACTCCCACTGCATGTGTAATGTCTGGTCTAGTATAGACCATTGCATACATCAAGCTACTGATTTCACTTGCATATGGAACGCGGGACATATCCTCTTCCTTTTCTTGTGTCTTGGGACACTATTGAGTAGATAACTTTACACCTACAGGAATAGGAACCTACATCGGTTTACTATCCTGCATATTAAACCTCTGTAGTATTGTCTCGACATACTTCCTCTAGTTTAACCAGATCTTCTTCTTTGCTCGATCTCTTTTAATTTCCATGCCCAAAATATAGTTTGCAGCACCAAGATCTTTCATGTCAAATTTGG
>APFE030446119.1:3511-35245 GCA_000404065.3 Pinus taeda
TTCTTCGAGCAAGATTTTGATAGGATCTCCTGCTCCCTCGTCTTTCTTCTCATCCACCATGGGAGGCCGTTGGGATTTGCGAGGCTGGTCTTGCAAAGGTTCGACCAGCTCAAGCCCTAACTCCTTATATCCTGACCTCGTTGGGGACATGCAAAGAAAACAGAAAAAAAAGTAGACCGCTCTGATACCACTAATCCAGACTTAAACAGGAACACAACAAATTACAGAGATAACCATATACACAAAGATGCAGCGGAAATAATACTTCATTTCATTAATGGAAAATACTGAAATATGCTTATAACCAGAAATGGAAACAAACCAGCTAGGGCAATGGTAGCTTATCTCTGAGAAGAGGTGTGTGGCTACATGCCTCTGAACTGTGTTACAATGAGGCTCGAAGGCCTATTTATTGTTGATAAATAATGGAAAACCCTTCACATTCCAAAACCTAACCCTAGAAGATGAAACGCCAAATTGTGGGCCCGTTTTTTGGGTAAAGTTGTACATCAACTTCCCGGTGTCCCGCGAATTGGTCGTTATTAACTTTGTTTGAACACGCGCAATGAATAGCCCGTTGGAAGAAGATCTCTCCGCGAGGACTACAACGGAAAAAGAACGATTTTTAGACAGAAAATCGCTTGGCAGTAGGTAAGAATTTCCCAAAACGTCCGTTTAGGGCCTCAACAGCTTCCGAAAGTTTAGGACCCGAAAAACTGCTAAAAATAGTAAACTGTGCTATAATTAAGGAAACTGAAAAAACTGAAAGAAGCACTAGAGGGGATCCAAGTGGAATTAGCGGGTGGCCACCAATATCCACCTGGATCACTTGTCTAGTAGGCAATCAGAGGAAGGTTCCATTGCTTGGTCACAGATTCTCGGACCCTCGTCGACTTTTTCAAGTATCCTAACCAGAGATGTTTGGCCCTATATATGCAGGAGGCTCTCAGGTTCTGAGCGCATATTCTTCAACCTCCCATCAAACCAGACCCCACACAGAGGATCACAACATTTTTAGGGTACTACCTTCAGACAAGAGCACCAAGAGACCGATTGATACTAGTACGTATCCAGAGTTTAGATCAGTGAAGATATGTGGGACCTCACCCCACCACATGAGATCTCAACAACAAATCCGTCTCAGATCCATTCTTGGGAGATGGACTAGGTCCTCCAAACCTCAACAGTGCGCAAACTCCTACAGGCAACGACTTAGTGGACATTCCACACTCTCCAACTACTCTTCATTGGGCCAACAGAGTTTGTTGAGTTTTCTTTAGTGTTCTTCATTCGACCTCGGATGTTAGGAGAGATGGGTCTGATCCTCAAACCCATTATCTCTTGGATCTTCTCTGCCAGGGCAGTTCATGCATTATATCTTTTATGCTCATGCATTGTATCTTTTACACTTCATGCATTGTATCTTTTATATTCATGTATTATATATTTTATAAGAGACCGTTTGGTTCTCTCACATTGTATGGACATCATTGTACTCAAAAATTCCTTTGACTTACTTTGTGGTCAATAGTTGGACATAAATATAATTATTTTATCTTATCTTATCTCTCGAAGAATTAACGTGGTATTGGAGCATGGGTTGACTTGGATTTTCTCATGAGAATGGTGCAATGTTGGGAGCATGGAAGAGACCAAATGAAAAATGGTTCATGGGTATATGAAGCATGGGAAGATAACACATGGAGATGCACTGCAAACATTAATATGGAGCATTAGCAAAAACACGTCGAGGAAGAAATAATATGTTAAAAGAGTGTTTGATTTGCTCATTGTATTTGGAGTAGGGGGGATGCGATAAAAAAGTATGTAGACTCTTATTGCGACACTTGCCCATGTATATAATGTAGGTATTTTTATGGATATCACAATACCTTGTTTTTATGGTTCACCAATAAAATATAGACATTGACCTAGGTGATTGGGAGGTGGGGTAGGGTTGGGGTGGGAGGATGCTGTATAGGCTCGAGATACTTCATTACAAGATGCCTTAATCTTCCTCATGTTTGAATGTCTTGGATAATGTCAATATAGATATATATCCCGAGTGTTGATTTTTTTGACTGAGGGTTTCTTGAATAAATATTGGTTTTATGTGCTTATTGTATTTATATGTACATGCATTTTGTGTTGTATTTAATACTTTTATCTCCAAGATAAACCTAACATCTCATCATTTCAGACGTGAAGATTAAAATATGTCATTCAAAGTGAATTAATAAATACAACATATTAACATGTGAGTAAAATTATTTTATAATAAAAAAATAAAATTTAAAACCACAATTAAATGACATATTAATTGATGCATGGGAATTTTGTGTTTATGGGATAAGGGTTCCCTTTACATAATGATTTGACTAGGTGGTTTATAGAGGTGTATATGCCCTACCTCTTCTGGGTTAGTTAGTCACCTCTAAGGAGGAAACACATGTTTTTAATTGTTAGACCCACTTAAGTTTTGTAGATACATTGAATCCAAGTAGATGAAGGTTCATGAGACCTCCTTCTTGGCTATCCACACCTCTCTCAAATTAAAGCCTCTTACTCATATTAAGCCTAATTTTATACAAGTCTAAGTTAGTTGCATTCTCCAATAGAGTTAGATATACTCATTTTGGCATTATTAATATAACTAGTGAGACTTTTAACCCTCACTTGAATGCATTTTACAATATGGGTTAAGATGTTAAGAGGAGGTTAAGATCATAACTCTAAAACTAAAATTATTTGTTGGAATGTTTTGATTGCTTATAAGAGCTGCTCAAAGATGAAATGTAAAATAGAGGTAAGTAGGAGTGGTTTATTTGAGGTGCTTGGCTTTAGGAGCTAGAAGCTAACTTTTACACACAAACACAAATGTTCTTATTTATTATTCATCTTTTTAATTATATATATATATATATATAATATTATAATAATATATATTATATATATATATATGGGGCAAAAAATGCTCTAGTAAAGTTATATAATCCATTTTCAACATGTTAATATAATTAATGAGACTTTAACCATTGCATAATTGTATCAACAAAAATGGGGTGCATTTTGTAGTATGGGTTAAGATGTTAAGAGGAGATAAGACGGTAATAAATATTTGTGGACTCAAAGTAGATAAAGTCCAATTGACTTTATAATTGCACCGAGAGTAACGAGGTGCTTTACTCTCGGTGCTTTAGAACCCAATATGGGAGAGATATCATCATGAATGAACATAACATCATATTAAAAACTAAAATAATAAAATAAGAATTAAATAACTACAAATATGTATGTTACAACATTAAAATTAAATAAACCAATGTATGTCCCTCCCAAACAACAAAACATCAAATTAAATAGAAAATAAATAACCACATACACAATATGTGACAACATCTAAAAGATTAATCCACGATAGATCCTTAAACCTAGATCTATCAAACACCACGAGGGATAAAATTCCTTAATGTGTATTTTTTAATCATTTAATATGAAGGAATTTTTGTATGGCATGGAATTAAATAATAAAAAACCTACACATCAAGAAATGTTATCACTCTCGATGCTGGATAAATCCGATATTATTTAGGCTAGTTAGGTTTTAAGCATCCTCCATATTGATGCATATCAATTGATATAATGCCCAAGTTTATATGCATATGAGCTAGTTGTATTCTCTACTAAAGTTATACCAATTGACTTTGGTTGCTCAAATAAAATTGACGGGCTTTTCAACTCTCACATAATTTCATAGAGAAGAGCAAGCTACATTTTATATTTCAAATCAAGATATTAACGAGAGATTAAGATCATATGACAAACATGGGTAAACCAATTTCGAAAGGTCAAACACCTTTGCTCACATTGAATATGCACAGCAACAAAGTTCTTGAGGTTGTGAAGGTTAATGCATATATGAATAAGCTAATATTGTACCAAAAGGATTTGCTTTCCAGCCAAAATATTAAAATTGTAAAAGATATATAGAGTTCCACAATGATCTAAGTTTTGTGTATGATGGATTGTTATCCTTAAAGAAATTGCCCAATTTTGAATTTGACTTAAATTCTCAAAATTTCGCTCGAAACTCTAGACCAGTGAGAACATTGACATTCTCTATCTTTGAACAAGAAAAGTAAAATTTTCTACTAATTTAAATGGCTTATATACATTTTTTTTCAACTGAAGAAATCATGTCTCGAGCAGCTCTCAGGCATACATAGTGTTGCCTGGGATTGGACTATGAGACCTATGATGACCAAACCTTCCCACTTAACCATTGGACCATATCATCAAAACTTAAATGACTTATATACATATCTCTGCACAAAGCTAAATAACACATTAAAATTATATATATATATATATAATATATATATATATATATATATATATTATATATATATATTTAGGGAAAGAAATGAACCTCCCTCTCATCTCGTGGGCTATAATGAGGTTGCTGATACAAGTCCAACCCACAAGTATACTCAATTAAGAGTTCACAAGACTTGAAGCCAATACAACATTACAACAATATTTATCAAGACATTGTAAGTCATCATGTCATTAGTAGAGATCTTAACCGAACTTGAGTGGAGAAGATAAAAAAACATTCCACCCAACCATGGAACTTGAGTGGAGAAGATAAAAAAACATTCCACCCAACCATCCAAAATAATCTCAGTTGAAATCACATATAAAAATAATATCTAATTTACAATCATAAATTAAACTTATTTATAAGACCCCTTATTCATAACATGAGAGACAATATGTAATTTACAATAATAGATTAACTAAAAATTAAACTTATATAAAAAAACATCTTATTTATTGCCTTATAGACCTTCCCATTTAATGACTTTACTATTTAGTATATATACATATTATACATAAATGTGCATATTTCCCACTTTCGATTACTAAAAAACCATATATTTTTAACCATTCAAAATCTTAAATTAAACTAAATAATTTGTTTTTTAAGGTGTAATAAACCAAAGTTTAGTCTCAATAGACATTAACCACCACGATCATCATCATATTCCTGTAAATTATTAAATTTATAAACTATCAAATATATAGTATATAAAAGTATATATATCCTTTATTTAATTCCAAACTTTCAATAAACATCTCGTTTTTACCCTTATAACAACTCATAACTTTATTCAAATTATTGAACCCATGAATATAAAAAAATAAAAATATACGAACTTCCAGTGAACAATCTCAACCTCATGTCTATCGTAACAATAAATAAATCGCTATGAGAACACCATTCTCATCTCCAATATTTGAGCAATTGTGTGATAGTAAGTCTTAGACTGATACTGATATTAAAGAGGGGCAAGGACATTTTTAGCGAAAGGAATTCCATGAAGGAGAGAGCTTTCCATGTCCCACTTTTTAATTGAATTCCTCAAATAGCTTCTTCTGTCGCTCATTCGTGCGTTCCAAATTGCCGCTTTTTGGCTGGAGTCCGTGAGCCCCCATTGCCATTATTGTTTATAAATACCTCATCACTCAAAAATTCAGGCTCGTACTGACTTCTTCCCCCAAAAATTCCTAACGCGATTTGTCCGTGCCCACTTTCTCCAGGTGTGGTGTGGTTTGCGACGAGATAACCGCGCGGCCCTTTTCGCCAAATTGCCCGCTTCTGGTTGGGCGGTTCACCACTTACGGGGTTCGAACTCTGCACCTCGTCATGCCGCCGCTGCGTGTTACTTTTAATTTAATTTAATCAATCATATATGTAGCTTTATGGATTTCGTGGGGATTTTGGATCTGCGTGGGGACGCCCGTTCAATCGTGGATTCCTGGCGGAAGCCGTAGCTCGTATAGGCACAAGGGTTTCTGATCGGATGTCGGATTACTTCAAATTTTTACAAATTATCGGGTATCTCTGCCGACCAGAGGTAAAGTTTTTTTTTTAATCCATCTGGGTATACTTCGTTTGATGGGGCAATCGCGGGTATTTCAATAGCCCTTTAATTCCCTATGCTTTGCCCCAATTTTAAAATTTTTGTTCTCAAATTGGGATTTCCCCATTATGGGCTGCGTAATTTTTTTTCCTAGATCGGATGTTGGGTTAGGCATGAATTTTCAGTATTCAATGTGCAATTATCATCGGTAAGCTCAGTGTTTTGCCCTGTTGCGGTGCAAGTAAAATTAGTCCATAGGATTTGAAATGGTGATCATATTAGGGTACATCCTGTTTTCTCGTAAATATGATAGATGCCCACGTTGCCCGTAGCCAGACATTCCCACTTTTTATGCAAACTATACACATTCCTTGTATCTGCATTGGAAGGGTTGATCAGGATCTCACTGCATTAATCAGCACAGCACCAATTTTCAGGAATGCTATACTTAGGATGCAAACTGTAGATGCCCTAGTTTTCCGCATTAGAATTGGCACCTTACTTGATTGACCCTTTTTAAGAAGGCAAGGCCCTGAAAGGTTTTACTGGAGCTTATCAATTTTTGGTTTCTAGGATTGTTTGTTTTGAGTGGAAGTGATCAGCTGAATTTGAATGCACAACTGCTAATTTGGCATGGAAGTGAAGACTTTGTTGTACGCTTAACTGAAATTGATCCATTGCAAAACGAGTTGCAACAATTAGTTCTCAGACATAATAATCCTTTATTTATTCATATTTACTGGAAACCTGACCAGGAGATCCTTTTCTCATTACTGTTCCCATTTCGTCTTAGCCTTGCATCAGTAGATTTCTAATCACTACTATGTGCGTAATATACCCAGATCGGTGGGGCGGGGGGCAATGCAGATGGCCGGTTTAACACCTGTTCCCATTTCGTCTTAGCCTTGCATCAGTAGATTTCTAATCACTACTATGTGCGTAATATACCCAGATCGGTGGGGCGGGGGGCAATGCAGATGGCCGGTTTAACACCAGTTTCTGGTTTCTCATTTCTGGTAACACAGAGTTTCGATACTTTGTGCTTAGTTATGCTAGAGCATATATACTTATGTTCAAGGTCACAGTTGTCATGGTTTTCCATTGTTCGTACAACCGTTTATTTTAGAGGTGATGGATTTTTGGGGTTCCATTCTTTTAATGTTTTTGTCGGGCTGAATGTAATAGTCACACATTGGCAACAATTGTGAGACAAGGGTGATTTATGCAGTGTTACACATTAAAGAATTTGCCAACCAGGAATTTGCTTTCAGGTGCTAGTCACACCGGGTTCACGTGACAGCATCCTCCCTCACTCTGGTAGAATCATCGCTTAGAGGTGCCTGTGTGCTTTGTGGGTCCCCTTGTGATAACTGTCTTTGTGATGCCTTCTTAATGGTAAACTTCCGAAAATTCAAAATGGCATACCGCTTGTTGAGGATTTTGTTCCATGTTAATTTGACAATCTATCTATGATTATCTGTGTTGGTGAATAAATTTATAAGACTCGCAGTTGTGACTATTGGTTAGGTTCTTTTGACTTTACTTCCAGCTTTGGTACCAGGGTGCCTTTTGTGTTTTCAACAAAAATGATTTCGAGATTTTGTATCTTAGCTACCTGCTGTTTTTTTTTCCAGGTGATATTCTTGATTAATGGACAGCTTTAGTTTGAAGTCCATGCAGTGGCAGAATTTGACAATTTGAAGTAAAGCGGTGGCTTTTGAATATTTGAAGAAGGGTCATTGAATTCTTTAATATGGGTGTATGCTATAGTGACATCAATCATGGTTTGCCTATTTCATTTGTTGGAAGGCTTCACTAGATTCAGGCTGTTAGAGATGAGTAGTGATTTGGGTGTTGTATTGTGTGATGATGAGGACACAATTGGTATGGCAATAAGTCGAAGATGAGAACATGTTTTTCAAGGTATTATATCAGATTATGTTTCTGGGTGTGATAAATGTGCGCCCTACGCCAGTTGTTATGTCATATAAGTAACAGAGAAGTAGATGGCAGAATGCATTTTGTTCAAAATTTAGCGTGAAAAGTACTTCAGGTGTCAAACACAGCGACACAAGATGCAGGCTCAGGCACAAATTTCAGGTCAATTGACTGGTCAAGGTGGAGGACAGCTGGCTGATTTGACACAACAGAATGGAAGCAACTTATCTTCACAAACGTCAAATCTGGGAAGTATACGAAGGCCATGGCATAATGACCCTGATTTATATCAAGCGCGGCAATATATGAGAGAGCAAATGTACGTTTTGAAAAGGCCTTATAATCTTGATTCTTTACAGCAGTAACATCCCAGATTGTTTGAGCCAAGAAAATCAAATTTTTGCTTTATGTAGTTAATTTAGTCAAGCATCAATAAGTTATCACACAACACAGCTGCTACTAGCTACTGTAAAACCCAGTATTATTACCTTTTATCTAATAGTATGCTTGGTTGAATAATATTTGTCCAATAAACGAATGTGTTTTAGGTTTTACTCAGTACCATGGACCGTAGTGTCTATGGTACAATTTGGACAGTCAGGAACTTTCTTGTATGCTTTCCTTTTTCTTTTTTGCTAGAGATATTTTGGGTAAGAGCCAAAACAAGTTTGGTTTTAGGGTATGAATGCCCCACACAACACTTCCATAACTGCTTGATTTCTAGTTGTGATGAATGCATTGTTATATGATAATTTTTTCATTTCTTCGGATTCCGTAAACTTTCTATTAAAAAGGTAGTTTTGTAAGTACATATCAGTTCATCAGTTTAATTTTTATTTTTATTTGTCTTGTCAGCTTGCATGTATTTCATGGGCCAATTTCTTCTGAATGGCAACAGCGGCTGCCCAACCTTGTGAGGCGCTTGGAGGAAGCTCTATTCAAGGAGGCTGTTTCAAAGGTATAGAATACTTGGAAGCCATTCTGTAAATCAATTGCTGGAGAATGTGCTCAGTATTCAACTTAAATTTTTTCCAATTGTCACAGCTAGACAAATATTCTGCATGAGCTACATAAGGATTTACGCTGATTTACTGCCATCTCTACTTATAGTTGAAATTGAGAGTGTACGATTTTTTAGTTGTGGAGGCAAATTTCTTTCACCAAACTAAAAGTTATTAAATTGTTGAACTCAAGTTTGTGACATTTTTTTGAATTATGTTATTTAGTTTAGAGAAATAATTTTTTTCTCCTATCAGGAAGACTACATGAACTTGAGTACCTTGGAGCGGCGTTTGCAATCCTTGATGAAACGGCTTCAGCATAATAATCGTAACCAGAACCTTAGTCATCACAATCCTCATGTTGGAACAATGATACCAACTCCAGGATTGCAACAAAGTGGACATGTAAATGCAATGATTCCTACTCCAGGTACTGATATTTCTATGGTTAATGGTCCTGGCACAAGCACTGTGGTACCCAACACAGTTGGTATGGGAAATGTGATATCAAATAGTAATGAGAATGCTAGTTTATTACTGGCAACAGATAATAATTCAAGCAAAATGGTGCCTACTCCTGGCCTAAGCAGCAATGCTTTTCCTATTTCTGGTGACAATATGTCCTCCCTGCCAGGACCTTTAAATAATGTGTTCCAGTCCCAGCAAAGTATTTCCACAGGGACAGGCAGCATGATGCCTGCAATAGGTTTGGCAAGAGTGCAAAGTCAGATGATTCCAACACCTGGACTAAATACTCCACATTCTATGCCCATGAGTTCTGCTTCCTCTGTTGGATTAGGCCACACTAATGTTGATTCTCTGACAGCTGCTCAACACCAGTTGCAACAGAAGAAACAACTGCAGCAGCAGCAACAACTGCATCAACAACAGCAACATCTGCAGCAGCAACAACTGCGTCAGCAACAGCAACAGCTGCAATTTAGTGGAGGACAAAATAGCCGTATTTATCATAACATGAATGGTCAGATGGGTGGTACAATTGGCATCAACATGCCACAGAAAAATTCTTCGTACGGGCTATTAAATGGAAGTATGAATAATGGGATGCAGCTTATGAGTGACAATCAACATTTTATGAATGGAACTACCACACATCCTAACACAGGAAGCTACGTTACTGCTTCCCGATATGGCACTTCACAAGCGCCTTCTCAACAGCAACTAAATCAAAGGCAGAGACATTTAATGCAACGTGAGTGTGTCTTTGTGGTGTCTGATAGTTTTCTGCATATATTTCATTTTCAGTCAAATTATTTGAACTTCAAACTTTTTAAGTTTTTGGTTTCCTATTTTCTGTAATACTGTTATAAAGTCATCTTTTTATTGTTGTTCACATGCAGCTTTGTCTCATCAAATGAATCCCTTAGTGAGTGATGGATATGCGATGAACGCCGCTGATCTTGCTGGGCCTGGCAACTTATATAATCCTGTAACATCTGGTGCAGTTGCAGCTGCAAGCAACTTTAATTCAAACTCTTTAGGGTTACAGCCAAAAATGATTCCTGTCCCAGGTTTATCCTCTCAGCAATCAAATCTGCACACACAGCAGCAGGTTCAACCACATAAGTCTCAGGGTCTTGATCATTCTCTGCAAAGAAATTTTCAGTTGCCAAAGGCCCTTCAGCAATATTCACAGAAATTGCAAAACATGCAACATCAACCTCAGCAGCAACAGCAGTTTCAACAGCAACATCACAATCATCAACAAAACCAACAGAGCCAACATCAGCAACAATTATTATTAAAGAGTGAGGATGCACAGCAGGTCCAGTTGAATTCAAGTTCAAAATTGTCTGGCCAGAAACATTTGGGCATTTGTTTGCAGCCCCAAAATGAAGCTTTGCAGCATCATGTTCCACAAGCCTCAAATGAACAGTTGCAGCCACAGGCCACGAGTACAGAAATCCAGCCATCTCAGTCTGGAGGACTGCCAGTGCTGATGCATCAGGACTCTCCTAATATGAATAGTCAGCAGTTGTGTCATCAACTATCTCAAAAATCACAGCAGCAGCAGGTACCATCACCACAGCAGCAACAGCAAAGCCAGTCGCAAAATGATTCAAACAGTTTTCCTATTGAATTACAGCCAGAATCTATGTTGCAAGGACTGCAGGAGTCACAGTCTCAGGAGAAATTTCACGTTCCAGAGCAGGTTGCACACTCGGATGACTGCCAACAGCTACAACAAGAAGTTGAACAGAATATGGCAATTCATGATGTTCAAATCACTGAGCAGCCACACCAATCATCTGTAAGTGGAACACTGTCCACTATAACAAATCAAACCAGAGTTGAATCATCATCCGGAGTCACTGGATCAATTGGACAACCAAGTGCTGTTGCCGAGTCACGACAACAACAATATATCAAACAACAACGTTGGTTGCTGTTTCTGCGTCATGCTAGCAAATGTACAGTTCCTGAAGGCCAATGCCCAACAATACATTGTCCAACTGCACGGCTGTTATGGGCACACATTACACAGTGTCGTGATCCTGAATGTACTTATTCTAAGTGTCAAGCATCTAGGACTCTTCTACGGCACCATCAAAATTGTCGTGACTTACGTTGCCCTGTTTGTGGTCCTGTTCGTCAACATATAATGCAACAGAGACTGGGACATGTACAATCATCAGACCCAAGCGAGACAGGTCTTACAAATGGCGTGAGAAGGTCTGCCAATGCTAATAATAGGGTTGAGACTCATGAATCTCTGGCATCAAGATCTGGGAATGCTGTGGAAGAAGAAGATCAAATTCAGCAACCTCCTCTCAAGAAAGTAAAGATTGAGCTTTCCTCACATAGTTGCCTGTCGCCACAAGTTGAAACTCCACAGGCATCTACGCCAACTTCAAGCAAGACACAGATAGCCTCCCAGGTGCAGCCTCAAGTCTTACAGCAAGTTGGACCGTGCCCAGCTCCAATAAAATCTGAAGTCCCTTCTGCAAAAGTAGATCCCACACCTGTGAAAACAGAGCCACCTAGGAGTTTGATCCAAAGTATTTCTCAGAAATCATCTGAATTAAAGAAAGATGCCACTGTTGAGTACGATCAATCATCATGTCAAGCAATGAAGCCTGAGCTTTCTGTCATGTCTACAGCTAAAATACCTGTGCAAGTTAAGCAAGAGATTGTGTCAGTTAAAAAAGAATCTGCTATGCAGGTCAAACCTGAATCTGGACAACTCAAGCCAGAAGTGACAACAACAGTACTCCCGCCTGATAATTCAGCGGCATCAAAATTAGGAAAACCAAAAATCAAAGGTGTTTCGCTGACTGAATTGTTCACACCAGAGCAAATTAGGGAGCATATAACAGGGCTGCGTCAATGGGTTGGTCAGGTCAGTTTACAGCTCTTTTGGGACATTGCAGTCGTGCTTTCAAAATTTCTTTGCATTTGTAGAGTAACATTCCATTTTTTTATGTTTAAAATAATGTGCACGTGGAACAGATTCACCTTTACACAAACAATGAATGGTATAAAAATATTAAATATAATTCTTTTCTGGAGGCAGTGGTACTGTTAACTGATGTTTGACTGCTGCATTTGCCTGTGATCTTGATTGGTGTTTGGCTGGTTTGTGCTGCACTTATTTATGTATTTTTTGGGAAGCGGGGTTCTTCTCATCCCACTTTCTCCTGGCTCTCTTATTTCATCTTCTTCAATATTCTTCACATTTTTCCCCATTTTTCACCACCTTCAAAATTTGATAGGATTTGTTATTAGTTTCTAAGATTGGTTTCTGACTGTTGTCTCTGCTCCTAATTGGTTGTGTTCTTTTCGCCACCTCCAGTTTATGTTCAATTCTTATCCTTACACCTCCATTCTTCTTACTTTAATAGGATCTATCTCTAGTTTATAAGATCATATTGATATATTGCTTAGCTGAAATTTTTGGTGAATTGTATGACGTAGTCTGATGAAACCAAAAGAACCTAAAAATCATAATAGATGTTGGAAAATAGCAAATACAAACAGTCCTACAGCGTTGCATAGGAGTTTACAAGTATGTCATCTTATTTTGAGCCTTGGAAAGCAAAATTAGTCCTGGTCTAAACAGGTTCCACTTGTTATATCAAAAGCAGCTAAGCTCACATTGAAGTCTGCAAATGACATGATGATCAGCAGATACACATCTAGATCAAGAATGATGCCCTAAAATATAGAGTCAACTAAGTTTATGTGTGGCTTCTGTAAAGCTAATGGCATAGCAGGTAATGCTTGCTGATGTATTTAAGTCGAAACGTGATTCATGTTGTATGATATATCATTGTCTCCTTCATAATGTTATTTTTTAAAAAATGATGCTTTGATTAACTACGAATATTAACAGCTCTCAAACATAAAGTTTCCCCTGAGGTCCTGTGGTGCTTACACCTTTAATATATACAAAAGAGGGCCACATACTTAAAATCCTAATTCACTGATTAATGGAGTCAACAAACATTGATGAAATGGACCCTTTTAAAAATCATTGTACAAAGGTACATGAAAATGGGGCTGAAGTCCCAAGTCCAAGATTTCAAGATCATCAAACAAATTTAAGCCCCTTTAGAGTAACTGAGTATTTTGCATATAACAATCAATCATTTAGGGGACAAGTGATTTTCTATATTGGGTGCTTCAGTAGGTCATCCTACCACTACATCTCTACCTGTGTTTGCACCTGAACCTCCCTGATTACTCTGGTTTCCTACCAATTTTAGTGAGGTGGGCCAATTTTTAACACTTCATAATTTGGGCCTTGGTTGTCAATTGTAAGCTTGTTGTAACTCCCCATTTATCTACATGCAGGGATTCAAGAAATTTTGCTATTAGAGTTCTTGCTTGGGGATTCACCCTTTGTTTTTCTATGATTTGTTCTGTTATTTGGCTGGGGACTCTTTGCCTATGTTATGGTGGATGATACCTAATGCTTTAGCAGCTTCACTAAATGGTTGAGCTCCTCTGTCACTTTGTTGTCGTGTGCACATATTTGTAGCAGGAAAGAATGTAGTGATATCTTTTGAAATGGGAAGAAAAAGTCAGCTAAGGACAATCAGGTAACACAGTGTTTAATGTCTCACTATATAGCTACCAACCATTTTGGAATATACAGGAGGGGGGCTTTGCAAGCATGGAGACCCATGGCTAGGAGGTTTGGAATGGGGATACAACTAGAACAGATTTGGAGTTGTTTCCTCCTTGCGAGATAACAATTATATGGGGATATTAAAACCCACTTTATACTTTTTTCTTGGTTGTCAAATCGATTTAGGAGAAATGGGCTGATAGTTTGGGGAATGGTTAATGTAGTTATATCAACCTCCACTAACGTTGGCTTTCCTAACATCTAAGGCCGAAGGGAGAAAGTTTTGAATATCATGTTGTTTGGAAGATGAGTTGGAAGATAATTTGGACTATGCATTGTGTTGTTGCTTGGACAAAGTTATCTACCATTGAGGTGTTGGCTGGCCTCATCTGACTGCTGGCAAAGGATCTATGATAACAATGTCGTTGGGGTCTCTAGGAAATAGGGATGGTCACCTGAGTCATTGTTGATCTAGAGTCTGTGGGTCATGTTGCTCATGTTCTATCTTTTGGCACCCTTGGTAGAAAGGAACACCAGAAAGAAGGATGTGATGAATTGAGTGGAGGTTGGTCTAGGGGCCAGAGAATCTAGGAGTAGAGTTTGATGGCCTCCTGCATTTATAGAGCAAGGCAATGTTGGTTGGGATACCAAAAGAAACTATAAATGATTTGTGACTCCTTAAATAGAGGGTGGAGTTGCTCTCGGATAGGACAAGTACTTAATAATTGATCAATGTACATGATAGGATGATTGATACAATGCCATATGATGGTAATATTTATACACATTGACTAGTCATAGTGGTTGATGGGTCATATCCCTTGTTAAGGTCACATTCCTTAGGACGTGTCACTTCATTATTATTAATTTATTTGATGTTTATGTATGTGTGTGTAAGTGTGTTCATTACATTGTCCATCCCTTTAAGATGCTCTCTCCCCAAAGTATTTTATGGAAAATCTTATGTCTTTGTTTTGGCTTGTAATGCCTTCTCACGATTCTATATTCTTGAAGTTGTGATGGTTGACAATAAAATACAATATGGGTTATGAAGCATTGAGTAGAATGGTAGAATTCTGTGGCAACAACTTTTGTGATTTGTGGAATGGTAAGATTCCTTGTTTGAGCTTCTCTTCAATATAATAAGATCTTCGTGTTTGAGCTTCTCTTCAATATAATAGGATCTTCTATCAGTTTCTGATATTGATTTTTCTTTGGTTTGTGGAATAAATGATGAGAAGGCATCCTTCTATCTTGTGTCTTGTTTTTGGAACCTTCGTTTTCTGATATCAATATAATCATCTTTTTGGTTTTGGTTTATGTTGGATTTGTATTGGTTCCTTTATCCAAGATTTGGATATTTAGATCACTGATTCCTTTTGGTAAGTTGCTCCAGTGTTTCTTGTTACGATTTCTTTTTCACTCTTTTACTTCTTAATTTGTGTTCAAGCTTTGACTATGATTCCCACGGATAGAAGTTTCTTCATATTTATCTTTGATAACTTTGTCAAATTCTTTTTTGTATCTCTTGTATCGACTTCTAATTATCCTGAGGGTTCACCTTCGAGACATCTTTAAAGTCTTTTGGTGCTGGAGCTTCTATGAATGACTTCATTCTAAATATTTGTGAGATTATCTTCTTCTTCTCATAACAAAATGTCAAAAACTTGTTCTTCATATTTAAGATGAATGAACCCAAAGTTTCCATCAAAGCTGAACAGAAAATTAGATGTATAGTTGTAACATTGATATTGGATATGAATTTATAATCATCAATTGTTAATTGTAAGCCTCTAATTCCATATTGCTTCTTCTTAAAGTGTTTTTCTTTTCAATCATACTTGGTTCTAGATCTAATAATTGCATATTGCTTCTTGTTAAAGTGTTTTTCTTTTCAATCATACTTGGTTCTAGATCTAATAATTGACTTGCAAAGTCCATGTTCGGGTGACTTTTCTCCTTGTTCAGACATAGCATACTTTCCTTGAATAATCCCTAAAAGTTTTAATAGAGCATAAGTGCCTTTTGTAAAAGCACGAGGAGATCTTCCCTTTTTTCATTGCTAAGGTTCATTTTGTTTTCAAAGGAACTTTTTTTAAAAGATAACATGATTATGAAAACTTTTGCACTAGTGTAAGGGACCCCACTTTTTCAATGTGAAATTGTGTTATGGAGGGTTTAAAACTCCTTAAATATCCCTTAGAACACCGATGTATCAATTTTATATTTCTTTTTTTATTCTAATACTTATAGCAAACTTTTCATTGGTCCCTTTTGTTGGTGTTAATTCCTTGATTTACTTTCTTAACTCAAAAAGTGCGCTTGGGATGCACTTTATAACTTCACCTTTATTTATGTTTCAACTGTATGATTATTTCGAAGGGTTGTTCTTTATACTATTCAATTACTTTATATGCACCACATCTTTAAGTTATACTCTTTCTTTTATTTTGTAATGGCATCCTCAATCACTTTATACAACATCATTTTTCTATATATAAATTGGGTTGATTGCATTGTTTATACCTTAGAAACATTGATATTCAATATGTTGTTTGACCTTATTTTATCACTTTGAAACAATAAATCAACTTAAGTATTAATTGTTTAACTTTTTCAATAATTGTGATGTTTTGACAAAATTTAAAAATATAATTGGAATGAATTCTTTAAGTTCGACCAGCTTCGTTTATTCTGATGGCATTTATGACTTTTGTTTTGTCTACAAATTCATACAAGTCAAATTTAGAGAGTATATCTTGCTACTAAAACATTGATTACCTCTTTAATGGCCCAGATTTCTTTGCGTAATTGTGTAAATCTGACTTCTAGTGATTAGTGAAATAATCTTATTGCGATGCTTTAAGCTTTATAAAAGAATTCTTGTCTATAGCATTTACCATTGAATGATTTCTTTAGATGGATGTGCTTACAAAGTTCTCCTTCATTCTTACTATCACAAATTCTTCCTTTTGGTGGCTGTAGATGGTACTCGTGATTTAGATGGGTGGCCCATGTACTAGATACCAATTGGAATCACAGATTTATTCACCCGTTGTCTTTATAAATTTGCATGGTTTTGGTATTTTTTTTTTCCAATTTGTGGTGGAGTACTCTTTATTTATTGAAATTTCTCAATTGAAAATGGCCAAGGTTCATATTTTTTGGGTCAAAGACCCAAGGATTAGAGAAAATTTGATAAATTTGGTAAATGTGTGGCAAAGAATGAGATTAGATAGGGTTTAAGGAAATGTTCCAAGAAGTTGGAATTAGAATGTGTTTATGATACCGAATGAAATGAACAATAGTTCGTTTACTGAGGAATATCCAACATAATAAGGACAATAGATTAAAATCCCTATAGGACCAATATTTAATAATTGCATAATTTAGGTGATAGAATGATGATATACTTATCTATGCATTGACTAGTCATGATGGTTAATGGGTCATGCCTCTTTGTAAGGTCATGTGTGTGCGTGTGCATGATTGTGTTAATTTTCATTAGTTGAGTGGTTGGCTAGGGACATGCATCAATCCCAACTTCTTGCTGGTTCAACTTAGTCCTAAATATCATGTAGGCTTGAGACCGCTCTAAAGACAATATTAAGATGTAGGCATAAGTCTTCACAAGGATAATTAGTGTGCACACTGTTTGTTTGCGTTTGACAAGGCATTGATGGAGAAGACTTTGTTCTCTCTCTTAGCTTCAGCCTAGTGAAAGGGTAACAAACATGCCATCCAAATCTTCAAATCTTAGAGGTCTATAGGTTGGATAATGGAATCCCTGAGAAACAACCTCGACAAGATAGTATGTGAAGATGGTTAATTTTGGCTAACCATCTAACTGACCTGAACATATTGTCTTTAACGTCATGCTATATTTCTAATATGTTATTGCAACCATGGTCACTTTAATATGTAAGATGTTAGTAGTGAAGCTCGCTGTTTGCTCTTCCAATAAACCAGAGTTGGAATATGGTTTTGTATGTTCTTCCTTTTCTTTTGCATGCAAAATCACATCTGGAATATGGTTTTGTAAGATTTGAGGATTATAAACTTTCATGCCTAGTTGCTTGATTCAGACGAGTTGAGCTTTTAGAAAAATCCAAGTTTAAATGCAACATTTTCTGAGATCATTTTGCAGAAGTTGCCCAGAGCGGCAGTATCGTAATCTATAGTTATGAAAGAGTTTCTTTTTCTAGTAGGCAACTTTTGATTTGTATTTATGTTTTTGGGTAATATCGTTCCTTGTTGTTTCAACTTATTTGACAAGGCAACATATGATATGTGTACGTGCCACTGCAAATGGGTATGCTATATTTACTGATAGAATGTTGTCGATATTTACTGGCAGAGCAAAGCAAAGGTTGAAAAGAACCAGGCTATGGAAAATCAAATGAGTGAGAACTCATGTCAATTGTGTGCAGTAGAGAAACTTACATTTGAGCCACCTCCTATTTATTGCACACCATGTGGGGCTCGCATTAAAAGAAATGCCATGTATTATACCATGGGCAGTGGCGACACACGGCACTATTTTTGCATACCATGTTATAATGAAGTTCGAGGTGACACAGTTGAGGTAGATGGATCAACTTTTTTGAAGTCGAGGTTAGAGAAGAGGAAGAATGATGAAGAAACAGAAGAGGCGGTAAGCACATGAATATGTATGGCAGAACTTAATAAAAACAGTTTGTTTTGAAGAAGATGCTTATACTGATTGGTTCTGAATTTAATTTGCAGTGGGTCCAGTGTGATAAATGTGAGGCATGGCAACATCAAATCTGTACTCTTTTCAATGGTAGAAGGAATGAAGGTGGGCAAGCAGAGTATACCTGTCCAAATTGTTATGTAGCTGAGGTGGAAAGAGGTGAGCGAAAGCCCTTACCTCAAAGTGCTGTCCTTGGTGCAAAAGATTTGCCAAGGACACATTTGAGTGACCACATTGAGCAGAGGTTATTTCGACGATTGAAACACGAAAGACAAGAAAGGGCAAGAGGTCTTGGCAAGAGCTATGAAGAGGTAACAATGTGTGCCTCTTGGTTAATACAGGATTTGGAACTAGGAATAATTGGTTTTTATTGTTTCAAGGAAGAATTTGTATTGCTTCATGTTTGCAGAAGAACTAAGAAGTGATACAGTGATACTCTTTGCATTCTTCAACTTTATGGTTAGGTTTTAACTTTTGGATAAACAACAACACCTTATTTCTATTGAATAAAAATCATGAAGCTGAAATATAGGTTTTAACATGTAGTGCTATTTAAATCTGGGAAATAGTGTTTAGAAAAGAGAGATATTATGGTGAAAACATGGTAACAAAAACGTGATTTGAGCAATGTCCAATGTAGGAGATTGCACGTGATCATATATGGCCAAGAAGACATTGAATTAATTCTCCAATGAACATTTCATTCTAGTTTTAATCTGGCAGAATGTATGTGTTGGACGGCACACCAGGATTAAAGATGAGCGTGAGTTACATTACCATAAAAATGATACACACATAAATACATTTTATGACCGTTGGATTCATATTCCAAGGTCTTTTGGACTTACCCTTACGGATGAGGCTTCTGGAATTCCTTCCCCCCAAAAAATCTGAAGGGCTTCTTGTGAGTCCAAATAGAGAGATGAGGACACTGCTACTGGTTAAATGTGCCCTCTGAATCTGGTGGTTTTGGGATGACCACAAACCCAATGGCTAGCAGAAGTCAAAATCTTCTACTAATTGGTGGTTTAAAGTTGACCACCATCTCTAGAACTCAGCTCTAAGGCTCAGCGTTTCTTGGAACATTTCCAAAATTGGCTAGAAGTTGATGTCTTCTGCTGTTTGGAAGTGCTCGTGAATGGTGATTTGAAGATGACTGCAAACTGATGGTGTTTTGAACATGACCACAAACTGTGGAACTCGGCTTTAAGGCTTAGCAGGTCCTGGAACATTTCCTGATTTAGCTGCAAGTTTAGTGTCTTCTGACAACTCGAAGTGCTCGCAAGTGGCAATTTGTAGATGACAGCAAACGGATGGTGGTTTGAAAATGACCGCAAACTGAATCACACTCATGGCTTTAATTCTAGTTCCAACTTTGATTCTGGTTCAAGCTTGAGTCCCTGGTTCTAGATGTTTCTCAGGCTTGCTTGATTGATAGGGCTTCAAAACCAGAAACCTCACTGTCAATCATTTATATTATTTCCTCCCTGTTAGATACAAGGTGAGAAGATGAATATCTTTCCATAATGCTCACATGGCTAAAGATAAAAAATATGATCCTCCATGAGGTCAACTTGATGAGGGTGTCGGTTTACAATTATTCTGATGTTTCTTCCCAAACCAGCTACCGCAACTCAAAAACTCAATAAAGAACATTGATGCATCCAAAATTCCAAATACCCCCAGAGTGCTGCTGAAGATGAAGAGAATGCCTCCACTGCCTTCCAATCCAATAGGTACCATCAATAGATGCTTTATCTCAACCTCTGGTACTTGGACCCCAAGCAGGTTTGTAACGTGATTTTTAAATAACCTGAACTTAGGTTCCAATGACTTAGCTGCTGTTTCTCCATCAGCACCAAAGTCATCTATCTTTTGCCAAGCTGTGAGGATGAATATGGATGAGAACAGCACTCGACTGATGAACTAAATGAAACCCATCTACTAAAGCTCTCGGAAAATATAAGCCTACCAGCTCAAATCTGACAATGAAAAATCTGTTTAGAAGCTTCCAACATGCAGAACTGTGATTTGAGAGCTTGCAGACTGGAATCAGGTCGATTTAACGCTAAGATAGATGGATTGACCCCTGGAAAAACAACCCTCGAAAGAAAAAGCCTCCCGCTGCACAGTAGGCAAAATGAGACACAAAATCCTTTACATTTAGAGTGTGGTTTACATGGGGTAAATGGTCAAAGAGTACTTGAGATTATGACCTGGTTGTGCCGAGAGGTGCTTTTCAGCGCAGTATGGAAGCAATGTTGTCCTGTCCTGTTATGTTATGCAAACATTTTGACTTGGTCAAATTATGCAAATAAAAATAATAATAATAGTTTATTATAAAAATAAATGAAAAATAAAAAAATAAATAAATTTTAAATTTTAAAAATAAATAAAATACAATTAAAAAATTAATTATAATTATAATCAATAATTAAACCAGCCTAGATCCCTCTTAACTCTGGATCTACCAATTTCTAAGAAGGATCAAATCTCTTTTCACTCTAAAAGAGGTTTTCACCTCAAGAGATTTGATCCCTCTCAGTGCTTGGTAGATTTGTTAAGATGGATCTAGGCTGGTTTTGTATGATGTGCAGTTCTCTTGCCTCTAAGTGTGACTCAAACCTCGGTGGAAGATGTAATATCCTATGGAAATTTTTGCCCTAGGACCCTTAAACAACCAGATTTTTACCACAAAAATTCTTTTCTTTTCAGGAAATGACACAGAGACTTTCCAGTGCAGATATAATCTTCAGTTAATAATACTACTCTTTCAATAACACCATAAACCACTCAATATAATACATCAAATTCAAATAGTACTGGTATTGACCGAATTCAACAGTCCTGCATAATTCATCTATTTCCAGTACAGTGCCAAAAAGTTTTATACCAGTGCCTGATTTTTAAACTAGTGCACCCCTATAAATTTATCTAGGCTATGCTATGCTTGTGTAAGGAATCTTAACCAAAGAAAGACTGCCTGACTAGCCTCTGGTTGAGGCCCTTATTTTGTTACAAGAGCTGCCCGGAAGCAACAACACTTAGAAAAAGAAAGCCGAGTCACTTTATAGAGACAGTGAGATGCCTGAGTTAATTGTTTGAACTCCAGTCCTTAGAATTCCTCCAAAAATCTGCCTCAGGTTGACTGTGATTGCTCCAGAAACTTCAGATCTGTACCTGGTTTCTGTCTAGCTTCATGAAAACTTGGATTTCCTTCGAAACTCCACAGAAAAGTCGGATGGTTACAGGAGGGCTGCCAACGTATATGTCCAGGATAACCTTGCATAAATTCAGCCCTGGAGATGTATAAGCAATGACATTCAACCTCAGATGAGGCTTCAGACTTCTTAGATGACTCTCGCAGAATTTAGATTACTCGTCTCTTTCAGGAATTAACCCTTAATTTTGCCTCAGGTCAGACTCGCATGCCTCAGATCAGACTCGCATGCCTCAGCCTCTGATTGCAGAAACCCTTAACTCAAATCTCAGAATTGGTTTGTCCTGCCCCTGAAGTTTAGGAGATTCGTTCCTGTTGTTTTCAGATAGACTCGCTGGGCTACAAGAATTAGGTCGATTTGCCTCAGGATCTCCACAAAGTCTCGCTGCTTCTTCAGATGGGTAATTTCCTGTGTCCAGAACAAGTAAACAAAATGCAGCGATAGGTGGAAATACTTCGCTGCTTCCTCAGATAGATGCTTCCTGTGCCAGAAAAAAGAAGGGTGACTTGGCAGGGTGAAATCACCTCCACCAAAACTAGTCCAAGAGAAAATGGGGGTTTAATCCCTCAGAGCCTTAGGCTCAAAGAAAAACAGAGACAAATGATCCAATCCAATGATGCCTCAAATGAATCCAACCCCTTATATTTACATATTTCCTTGAGTGGATTTTTCTCCTTAATTGATTGAGGTGAAATTCACATAAAACCCCAACTTTGGGTAGTTTGGGGTTTTCCCCTTTATCGAGGACTGGAGTCTACAGGGATCGATAGACTACTTTGTCCCTTGGGCGAATTAATCCCTCGGGGACATTACAGAAGAACCATTGAGGAATTAAATCCCTTGTTGGACATCGCAGCTGTCCTTAGCACCTCGACGAGCTTTGGGCACATAGAGTAAGATGGGCACCAAGGAAATGGCTGATAGTGGAAATGGGTGCAAATACCAGATGAAATATGCCTGGAGATCCAACAGAGGATAGGCACAGAGAATGGCAGAGCTGACAGGCTTTGGAAAGCGCCCAGGCTCTGATACCACTGTTGGGCTGCACACCAGGAATAAAGATAAGTTTGAGTTGCATTACTATAAAAATGATACACACAAATACATTTTATGACTGTTGGATTCATATTTCAAGGTCCTTTTGACTCCCAATGACGTTTCACATTCCTCTCCATAACCCTTACGGATTAGGCTTCCAACAGTAAGAGTTTAATTTAAAAATGGCCAAATTTTGAAATGAAGTCGATTTTCAATTAAATTTCATTGGTTCACTTCTTGTGAAATCAATGCATATCCTTTTTTTTCCGCTCCTTGGAACAGAATCTCTAGATTCCAATGTACTGCCAAACAAATACAGGATTATTTTGTTTCCAAAGATTAGCCAAATTAGTTTCTCATGGTAGTTGGATATAATTCATCTTTAGGAAATTGTAGTTCTATCTAGAATGGAAATCCCTATATTTTAGTGCCATCGTGGGAATTTACGTAGCTGACAGATATGGGTTAAAGAAATTACATGTTTGTGAATGCCAGGTGCCAGGAGCAGAAGCTCTTGTTGTGAGAGTTGTGTCTTCAGTTGACAAGAAATTGGAAGTCAAGCAGCGTTTCTTGGAGATTTTTCAAGAGGAAGATTACCCCACTGAATATCCCTACAAGTCGAAGGTTGAAATATGCTTTGTGTGTTCATGCATTTTTCTTCCTTTTTTGATGCACAGAGACATCTATTGACAAACGTAATGAAACAAATGCAAGGGATTTTGTTTTCTGGCAATTACCTGTCTAATGGGTATATAATATTTTCCGTGTTCCAGGTTCTGTTGTTGTTCCAGAAAATTGAAGGTGTAGAGGTCTGCCTTTTTGGCATGTATGTTCAGGAATTTGGGTCAGAGTGTGCTCATCCAAATCAGCGACGTGTTTATCTTTCTTACTTGGATTCTGTGAAGTACTTCAGGCCTGATGTGAAAACTGTGTCTGGAGAGGCACTTCGCACCTTTGTTTACCACGAAATCTTGGTAATGCATTTTCTGCTGCAGAGAAACTGAAATGCTGTCTGAAGATAATGGTTTGAGGGAGTTTTATTTTAAGATGTCCAATGAGTTATTTATAATGAAGGGTGGGAAATTCCCAAATAATTCATGCCCTTTTATTCTTCCATACTGCGTGCTTTCTTATTTGTTAAGGATGCTGAACTCAACATATTATATCTTCTGAACAGATTGGGTATCTGGAATACTGCAAGAAACGAGGTTTGACAAGCTGTTATATATGGGCCTGTCCTCCATTGAAGGGAGAGGATTATATTCTTTATTGCCACCCAGAGATACAGAAGACACCAAAATCTGATAAGCTCCGTGAATGGTTGGTGGCTGTTCATTTATATTTTCTGGGTGGAGAAGATGCTGCAACATTATGTAGGAATATTTCTGTGTGTTTGTTGAATACGGGATAATACAAATATTTTACCTTTGCAGGTATCTTGCAATGTTGCGGAAGGCCACAAAGGAGAACATTGTTGTGGAACTCACTAATCTATACGATCAATTTTTTGTGTCCACTGGTGAATGCAAGGCTAAGGTAACTGCAGCTCGCTTGCCATATTTTGATGGTGACTATTGGCCAGGCGCTGCAGAAGATATGATAATGCAACTTCAACAAGCGGAAGAAGATGGCCGGAAACACCAAAAAAAGGGAAAGACCAAGAAAACCGCAACCAAAAGAGCATCAAAAGCTGCATCACAAGCTGAACTTGCAAGCAATGCCTCAAAGGATGCTTTATTAATGCAGAAAGTAAAGTTCTGACATATTGTTTTCTTAACTTTCACACATGTCCAACTTACCCATTTGTTGTCTTTGTCATACATTATGTTATTCTTCATCTCTGGCGGTAACCTTACTGCTCACGATTTTCTTGTGGCGATGCTGTGTACAGCTTGGGGAGTCCATATCTCCAATGAAAGAAGACTTTATTATGGTTCATTTGCAGTATGCATGTTCTCATTGTTGTCACTTCATTGTTTCTGGCACACGCTGGGCTTGCAGCCAGTGTAAGAATTTTCAATTATGTGATATGTAAGTATTTTATTTTACAATCCCATTTCATCTGTTTTGATTTCACGTTCTTAAAGTTTAGTGGCAATTATGTAGATGTTATTGCAAGCAATTGTTGGGATAAGGATTGTCGATAGTTTCTGGCTTCAATGCAGAATCCCTAGGGAATGCTGTTTAACAGGATGCCAGAAGCATGGACTTATTGTATTGTTTTGAATGTTGCTCTAGATTTGAATATAATATTTTAAAGTGTAATGTTTGTATTTAAAAAATAATATAATATCGTTAATGTATTACTTCTTATTTTTTAAATAAAATTATTCATTTTTGAACCTAGGGAAAATAAAATAAAAATAAAATAACCCTTGCGTGAAAACATTTTTACTCAGTCAAAATAGGGTCAAAATAAAATTTAATAAAAGAATAACATTAAATTAAAAGTAACTTCATGGTATTCATGTGGAATATAGCCTATCTAAAGGAGGAAATTAAACCAACCTAGCTCTATCTTAACTCTGGATCTACCAAGCACTGAGAGGGATCAAAACTTTTGAGATGTCAACCTCTTTTAGAAGAAAAGAGATTTGATCCCTCTTGGCGCTTGGTTGATCCAGAGTTAAGATGGATCTAGGCTGGTGATAAGTACAATGAGGTTTTGAAATAGTTTTGACATACTTTCAAATGGGCACAATAACCTGGTCTCAGATATCCTCCAAGCTTGTACAAGATATACAGACTGTTGATGTAGATGCCAAACCCACTGGAAGAAACTCCATGGAAACTCTCTTCATGGCAGCTCTGAAATCTCCAAATGCTCACAAATTATCACTGGCAAATGTGTGAAGCAAATGGGGGGGGTTAATAAAGGATGATAGATTGGATATGATGGGGGCACTATTTTTTCCCTCTTGTACCTGCATTGTGTGTGGGCCCAACCAAATGAGAGTTGGTCCAGAACGGAACGGGCTTTTTGGTTTGGTTAGTCACTTGTCTGAACCAGCAGGTTCTGATACTTTGTTAATGCCATCCTTCATGTCATGAGGGAACAGTTGGGTGAGTGACACCCATGTTTCCTCTAGCTTCCCCTTTCCAATTGCTACTAGTCAAGCCATAGCCCCTCCTCTAAATCCGACGGAAGGCATTTCTATGGTCACTTTATATTAATTGTTTTTGAGTGATTGCATCGTGCTTGACACATAGCTTTATGTCTAACATAGGAAAAACGAGAGAGCCTTCAGAGTGTTCAGATTCACTAGCCTTGTGCTTCCTACCAGAAGTTTATATAGGCATACAATCTGGCATAAATACGCACAGATTTTCATCCGGAGGTACCTTTGATTTGGGATATAAGCAGAATAGAAATTCGCATGCTATGTACACGTTAAGCCATGTCCAAGAGGGTGTTAAAACAGGTTATTGCTAAGTCTCACAATGTTTTTTACACAGATTTTCATTAGGAGGTACCTTTCATTTGCATATAAGCAAAATAGAAATTTACATGCTATGTACACATTAAGCCACGTCCAAGAGGGTGTTAAAAGAGGTTACTGCTAAGTCTCACAATGTTTTCTATATCATGAAACAATAGCTCATGTCATGGGAGATGCAAAACAACGATCCTAAAACACTTTTAACTATCATTTCCCCTTAGTATTCTACAAAGCATCTTTGGGAGAACTGAAGTGCAAGTGGGGTTATTTAGCTTCTCTTTGCAGCAATTGTTGAATGTTCTTATAAGATTAGTACTATCCTTTAACCACATGGATAAATAAATTCTGAGATAAATAATATGCAAAATATTACGAAGTATGAGCAAAAAATTCACTAGTAGAAGATGTTAAGCTCCAGAAAATTCCTTAGCAGAATAGCATTTTGTAAATAAATAATAATAATAATATCAACAACTAAAAATTAAGAGAATGCTGATATATATTATATATATTATATATATAAATATATCTAACAGTAGCACCCACAAATAAACTTTTTCTTTTTAATCTGAGTATGCAGTCAACAAACAAAAAGTACAGAAGTCATTTGCTTCCTAATAGTGGCCAAATAATCAAGGTGGATAAAATATTGGAACCTGGTTGCCGAGCTTAACTTGCAGCCTGTCTATCTCTTCAAATTTGGTTTATTTACACTAGCAATCTGCCCAGAATTTATCTCTGAGGTAACACGCAGCCCCAGGAAAGCAAACTTGGTCCAGAAGCAGTTTCAGAGTGGTGTACGACTCTCCTGCTATTACTTTCAGAACCGTGGCTAGCTCAGAACTGGAGATTCAGTCATAGGAAGTAAATCTGGCTATGTTCAGCTGATGCACTCAGTCTTATGCGTTCCCAGCGAACTCAGCCCTCCTCAACAGCACTTCGAATTAAGAGACTCAGGTGAGAACTTGTCTTCAGGTGGCAGAAAATCAACTCGGGTAGGAGATATCTCATACAGCCGTAAAAATGCTCTCCTGCTATTACTTTCAGAACCGTGGCTAGCTCAGAACTGGAGATTCAGTCATAGGAAGTAAATCTGGCTATGTTCAGCTGATGCACTCAGTCTTATGCGTTCCCAGCAAACTCAGCCCTCCTCAACAGCACTTCGAGTTCAGAGACTCAGGTGAGAACTTGTCTTCAGGTGGCAGAAAATCAACTCGGGTAGGAGATATCTCATACAGCAGCAAAAATGAGTGGGTTTCATTTCACCTTCCTCAAGAAACCCGTCCAGCCAATGAAAGGAAAGCTCCAGACTCAGCGTAAGCTCCAGAAATCAACCTCTGGTGCAAAAGAAAGATGTTTACCAATACCCAGAACTTACTCCTTGCTCTTTCATTCAAAATCAACCTCTGTAATTTTCTGAACTCGTCCTTGCTGAGAGACACGACCCAGCAACTAGAAATGAGTCCAGCCACCAAAGGATGGGAAACATGCTGCCTTGATGCTTCAATCTTAGTCTCATCAGTTTATGCTCCAGTTTCTTCGAGAAATATTTGGTCTGGCGCCACCATAAAGTATGCAGCTCTTTTTCAACATCTCGTGGGCCCTAGGAAGCTGAAATATTAAATGTCCTGCACTCAAACTCCCTTCACTGATTTATATTTGTGTCTGGTCTTCATTCTCCACGAAAATCTTCAGGATGTCATACAAATAGAAAAATACTATGTAAGGATGCAAAACCAACAGTTATAACTTGAATACCTCTATTCCTTTGAAACACAAACTAGGGTGTCTAGTTTCAACCCCGAAGTCTGCTATGGCGGCTAGGGTTCCAAAGCCATAAGCTTCTCCTTCAACTCTCTCCAAGAGCTCTCTCTCTCCAAACTCACAAATGCACGAATGAATGAGGAGACCCCCCCCCCCCCCAATTACCCTTTTTATGACTTACCTTTTCCCTCCAATTAAATATTTAAAAGCACTTCTCATTTCTTTATTTAATAAAGTGACTTTTATAAGCTAATTAAAGTCACTTTTAATGCTGAAAATTGCCTAATTCACCTCTGTGGTCACACTGGCCACCCAAAGCCCTTTTTTATCATCCTGCCCTGTAGATTGCTTCGCCTCTAACGAGCTATTACACTAAGCTGTTTCTCCAAGTAATCGGCCTGGAACAACACCTTAAGCGTATTTAATTAAAATATCCCTGTTAATAACTCCGTTTTACGGAAATCATTGGAATGCAATGGAATCAAGAGCAAACTGTGTGAAATTGATCCTGATGATGAAATATGGTAAACTATACCAGTGGCACCCATAAAATCACTCTAAAGCCCTCCATGCCCACCAATGGAGTAATCCGGCTCCTGTGATTTGGCTGACATAAGCTCTGGAGACTCCTAATCTCATCACAAGATAATGTAAAAACTGGGGACATTACAAAATCTAACAAAATACTAATCTCAGATGTAATTAGCCTGAAAACACTAAGAGGATAATTCTCCTGACTACATACAGAATATCCTATTAAACTATTTTTAACTTATAATTAACTCTTTGATTTGGATTTGATGCAAACAGGTTGTATCTGCTTGCTGTCCTCTAGGGGCAAACTATTTAGTATTCACCTCCAAAGCAAGTCAATACTAAACATTGTGCTTTACTGTGAGAGTCATCAAGGATCAGATCAGAGGACTCCTTTCCACGTTCTTTTAAAAACCAGAATTTTGTAATCAGTTAATTTCATAATATTAATCACCAATTAGCTTTTTATGTTCTTTTACTTAAGCTAAGCTTTTTCGAATAGTTTTACATATTTTATGAATATGTATTTCCTGTGTCTGATTGGGAAGCCAGTTTGCTTTATTGTTGTATCCCCTCTTCATCTTGTAATCTTTTATGCTAAAAAGTAGTTTTATATATTACGGATGTTAGATGATGCTTATGATTTGTTTGATAATAATTGGTGTGAGATATTTGTGTTGTTATGTAGATGTTATGAGGCACAACAAAAGCTTGATGAAAGGGAGTGGCATCCTATCAACAGTAGGGAAAAACATTTATTTAATTCGGTACGTATTTAACACCTTTGTCTCTGCTTTGGCAATTTTTGGTGGTCATTTAAAAATGTTATGTAAATTTGAGAGCTTTATATCATTAGGATTCAGGGACTTATGGCTGGACTAGATTAATGTATGCTACTTGTTTTAATTTTTTAGTTTGTTCTTCTGTCAGTGTGTGTAGTTATGACTAAGAAATCACTGTTGTTTCTTTAGGTTGAAGTGACAGATGTTCCTGCAGATACTAGGGATAAAGATGAAATTTTGGAGAGCGAATTCTTTGATACCCGTCAGGCCTTTCTTAGCCTTTGTCAAGGAAATCACTACCAATATGATACTTTGCGACGTGCCAAGCATTCTTCCATGATGGTTCTTTATCACTTACATAATCCTACAGCACCTGCATTTGTAACCACATGCAATACGTGTCATCATGATATTGAGACAGGGCAGGGATGGCGTTGTGAAACATGTCCTGATTTTGACATATGTAATGCTTGCTATCAAAAGGAAGGCAGTGCAGCTCATCCTCATAAGCTGACAACCCACCCGTCTATGGCTGACCGTGATGCACAAAATAAAGAAGCTCGGCAGCAACGTGTACTTCAGGTATGGTTTAGATCTCATAGAAATCATCATCAAAAAATCCCAGATAGTCATAGTTCTAATAAGTGCATTCTATGTAATTGTTTCCTACCCGGTCTAAAATTTTTCCATCCTCCTGTTAAAATTGTTTGAGATTCCCTAGAAATCTTAAGGATTTTTTAATAAGATTTGTGGTTCTGATGTTATTATCGCACCCTCATTTAAGCAGTTGGTGTGTTGTTTGCACTGTGAAGAGTGTCTGCGATGAGGAGAAAGGCCAACAATCTTAATATAAAATTTCTCTGCAGGCTTCTATGCATTATAACCAGTAATGGAAGCAATGACAATGTAGACTGACTCCTGTCTATCATGTATTTAGAAAAAATTACACTTAAATCCTATCAGTACTAGTAATAAAGCCTCCTTACAGTTTTGTGGCCTCCCAAAGATGAGAATTTTGTCCTTATGCCATGATAAGATAGGCTGATCCTAAGCTTGAAATTCGATAAAGATTATGGCCTTGTACATGGTGTTGGATCGAACTGTTTATGTTATGATTCCATTCCTCTTAAACCAGGTAAGTGGGGTTTTCTAGAAAATATTGGATGGGGTTGTGCTTGTAATTTAGGGCTTGTACGTAGTGTTGGATCGAACTATTGATGCTATGTATTAATTCCTGGTTGAGCCAGTTATTTGGGGTGTGCTAGGAAATGGTGGTTGCAATGGAGGGGCTCTCTTGTAATTCAGGGAAATCCTTAGCACAAAATCCTATATAGAGATCATGGGCTTGTACAACATTTTGGATTGAGCTGTTGGTGCTACATTTTCTTTCCTCATCGAAAACTATTAAATACGTGTAAGTAATGGAGGGGTGCCCTTGTAACTTGGGCTATTGACAGATAATGTGGTATATGAACGAATTTACAAAACTGATGGTTTTGTAAATGGAGGTCCACTTGTTTTGTAGAGGTCAATGTTACTTGGGAGCGGGAGCGGAAGCGGGGAGCGGGAGCGGAAGCGGGAGCGGGAGCGACCATTTTCAGAAGCTCCCGGTTTGGGAGCGAATCTCGGAGCGATTTTTTAAAAATATATATATTTTTTATATTTTTTAATTTTTGATACATATATGTCAACAAAAACATGTAGAATGATGAAATAGACATAAAAAACATAAAAAACATAAATTGATCATTGAACCAGATCACATCAATCATCTAGAAATTATAATCGTCATCAACCTTAGTAAAATAATAAATTAAAATAGCATTCAATTCAATAACATTTATCATCATTGATCACCAAAGTAACAAGTTGTACTTGTAAGCCAAGTTTAACCATTACAAGAAGTAATATCGAAGATATTTCTAAGTCCTAACTTCTAACTGTTAACATGATATGAAATGTTAAAAAATTTATAAAATGAAACATGAATAATGAGATGAAATAAAACAACTTTAGTCTTTCACAAAGCATCATATTCATAATTCACAATCATTACCAATGAGTTATAATTGCCAAGGCCCAACTTCAAACTTCAAATTTTCATTGTCACAGTGATATAATGTTTACAAAAATATCATAATGTCATAATGATATGAAAGAGTCAAGAGTCAAGAGTCAAGAGTCGACTCAAAACTCAACAGTTATGAAAAGTTAAAACTAAAGTCCAATAGAAACTAAAAAAGACAAGTAAACTGTAAATGATAAATCTACATGTGGCCCTTG
>APFE030446122.1:10389-34392 GCA_000404065.3 Pinus taeda
AAAAAGGTATGTGATCTCTCCTCTTAAGCTCAAATAGGAAGTCTTGATTTCACTAGCGTTTACCCTCAAAAGTTCAGCTTCTAACCTCCCTGGCCACTGACCCAATGCCTCAATTTATAGTGCAATGGAGATCAGTTACCAGCTCCTCCTTCAAAAGGATAGAGTCCTCCTTCAAAGGGATAGCTCCTCTCAACAAGGGATTAGTTCCTCCTTGTATGGGATGCATGAACCATTGGAGCGAACAATCCACATAACAAATGCTTCTAGAAAACTCTAGAATTAACCCAAGATGAGTTTTTTAAGATAAAGAATTCGCCTTTTGACTTTTACAGGGGTACGCACCCTCCCCTTTACTTACAGAGCGTATAAGTACGCAGATAACTTGAACAAAAGGTGCGGGCCTGCAAGCAAAAGTAAGAGAAAGTGCGGAACCAGAGTTACATTGCTTTTTTGATGTCTTTCTCTCATTTTTCAAGCTTGTTTTGAAGAGTTGAGGTTTAAGACTTGCTTAGGAAGATGGTATAGGTAATGATAGGCCTACACCGACTGCAAATAATTAAGGTGACGATATTTTTGTGTAACAGGATGCCTTGAATTTTCTTATTTCCAACATTGTGCCTGAAGATGTCTTATTTGATATGTTGATGTCTCTACTACTATACTTACTACTATTTGTGAAACTTATCTTAAGATGTTTAATGATGCCTCTAAACTAATGATGCTACTTCAATATCAGAGAGTGTTTTTACAACAATGATTACATGCCTTATTATTTTTATTTTTCTGCAAATCCTAGCCAGTGAACTTTAGCAATAATATTTCAAGATCAAGACTTCAAATTAAAAAAAAAAAAAAAAAAAATCAATGCCAACGATCCACAATAGTAACCTATGCTCATGAACAACATCAAGCTCAACAACCTTAGGCCTAGCTTCAATCACAACTGCAATATCATCTAGTTCAATAGTACATCTTCCAGTACTCTTAAGGTACAACAATAATGCATATAAGGATCAACCAATCAAACTATAGTTCTAGAATCTGCCTACTCAAGTATGGTATCGAAGATGTTGTTTTTCAAACATAATTCACTAAAGATATCATGAGTTTACTTCATTTTTTTGTTCAAGATTAATGATTAGACTTCCTTCATCTCAAATATTATTGTGCTAATCCTTAGGTATGTCTACAATAAGACCTCAAATATCACTAGCTCAAAATAATTAGATCTTCTATTAAGAATATTAGATCGTGGTATAACACTTAGCACCAACACTTCATATTATTTCTTACTGCCACCTAATTTTCAAGGGAGGACTTTCAAAAATGTCTAATTCAAGCATAGTGTGCATTACAAGAGGGTACCATAGTCATATTTACACGAGATGTCATGTATGTTTTCAACAAGGTATTATTTAAACAACGATATTCACACAAGATTGGCCTCCTATTCATTATGTAAAATAATGTTACTGACATAGATTACAACCTGTCATATTATTATACATAATCCCTTTTGTGTAGATTTACATATATATTAATAATTGCACCACAAGACTATGTAATGACATATTTTGCAAAGCTTCAAGTTTGCTCCATTTTTATTATATGTGGTAGCCATACACAATCTCAGTAGTTTGCAAAAAAAGCTACAGGTGGCTAGCATATCACCCTAGATTGTGGATGTTGAGAAATTTCCTCACATCAATATACCTTAACCATCATTAGTTGTTCCCAAACTTTTAGTGTGCATGCTTCTTGGATCAGCCTTATGAGCAATGGAAACTTCAATATTTGTGGCTCTAAAAGCACATTTACATATGTGGTGAAGTAAAATTATAAGTGTGGACACAAAAAAATTGCTCTAGCCTGATAATGGGTCTAGCCACAACTTATACATTCTATGGAAGATTTCCTTAGGTTAGAACCAATTAAGATGGCCTACCTCTTAGTACGCTTATCCCGTTTGATGATGTCCTTGCTTTCTCACTCCAGCTATCTCTCACTTCCTTCTTCAAACACCTGAAACAAGTAAACAATAGCAAACAACAACCGTGATAATAGACAAATTGTAATTCAACCTACTTAACAATTCAAGAAACATTAAGCCATGAATATGTAAGATGACAAATCATGTAGGAAATCAGTTGATAGTTGCATATGTATTGAATCAAGAAGATATTACAACCATTGTGTTGATGTTGTCGTTCTCCTTTGACAAGACCAGGTTCCCACACACTTCTGCTAACATTCCATGATGGACTCAACAACAATAGTTTTAAGGCTCTTCCCTTTAGGCTTAACTCCAAACCAAGTTCACACTTCTCCCTCACACAACTAGAGAGCTACAACTATGAATACTTGTTGTTTACTCCAAACTTAATTAGCACTAGCACCAACCTTAACCCTAGCTTGTGCTTGGGAAAAAGGGAGGTTTGTATAGGATGAATGGATGGGAGATGGATCCTTTTCTCATGGGAGAAAGTCTTATCCCTTGATTTAGTTCCATCATTATAGGGGAAAGCAGCCCAAATTGACATCCTCGACCCCATTTTACCAAACCATTTACCAAACTTCCGTTACGAAGCTTCTAGATCTGGAAGCTTCAACTCTTTATTTAAAAAACTTTCCATAAGAGGATCGGTGCGACTGGAACAAATACCAGTCGCTCTAGTCGGTGCTAGGTATAGTGCTAACCCCTACATATCAGTGTGAGGAAGATAAGGACCATTAGCGTCGGTCTTGTAAACTGGGAAAAACAGAAGTTTCAGGGGAAATGGTGCAAAAGGGAATTGATCTTCTCATGAAGAGGAACATAATGGGGGTTTCTTCATGAAGGGAAATCATGTGGGGTTCACTATAGAGGTCCTCTAGGCTCAAGGAATGGGAAGTACAGGGACAATAACAAAATGTTGTGTAACAGATGCCACCTAAAGTGTGAAGTCCGAACTAGAGTGAGGGATGAAATGCTTTATGAATCAGTACAGGGAACCATAGTCTGCAGTCAAAAAACCTGCAAGCAAGTACATATACATATACATAACTAAGAACTCTATCAAATGATACATGAATCATGGCATGGACATAGCCATCCAGAGAATGATCATCTAAATGGATCCAGGTATGGGCGTAGCCATCCGTCAAAGAGGATCATAATGAAACCAAGGTATGGTTGCAGCCATCCAAAAATGAGAAGGATCACATATGATAACTCATGGTATCGTCGCAGCCATCCATCTGAAAGAGACATGTATATCAACATAGCCATGTCACATTACTTCACAACCTGGACTTTTGTGATCTGAGCCCAGGGTCTTGTGCTCCAAAACGACCCGATCAAAGTACAAATCGTAACATGTGAATAGATGTGTTGATGTCGAACATGCTAGAAAGTCGCTTGATTACCAGTCAATGATGTAAATTGTTAACAAGCATGAGAGAAACCACCAATAATGAAAATGGTCCTTAAGATACTATAAGCACAATCCACGGAATGTGAATAAATGAACTGGGGTCGAACACCTGCGAAATCACTTGATCGAAAGCCAATGATGTGAACTTTTCATTGAGTGCGAAGAACTTGCCATTAAGGAATGCAAGCTCTAAGGTACTGGAAGGGAGTCTCTTGGTCAACTTCCCAGATAATGAGGTGAAGTCGACGGAAAGAGACCATGTCAAAGGAGGGCCATAATGTATCCCACATCATCGACACAAGACAAAGGTATGCAAAATTATTTTGGATGATACAGAGAATCAGAGGTAAATGTAATTGCAAAAGGGAAACTCTTGAACCAATCGGTGACACGACTGGAAGTTTGGTAGCTTTTGGATCCATAGGATCGGTGGTAATGATGACGCGATAGAGATCAAATGGAAGGCAAAAATGAACGGCCCAACCCAGGAAGGTCAATGATACAAAGGAGGATATCCCAACCTGACATGAAGCAGAAAGTGTCATGTTCAAGAGTGAGCTAGTGGGTGTTCATTCGGTTTATTATGGCTAACGAAATTGGCAAAGGTAGTGGCGAAGGATTTGGAAAGGAAAGAGGCATTAATTGGCATTTTATTTATAAAAATAATGAAAATTAGGAGAAAAGGGAGATGAAAGGTCATAGGTTGCATGTGAGGAGGAAAATAATGGAAATGAAGAAAATAAAGGCCTCATTAATAAAAAGGCTTTTGAGGATCCGTGGGTAAGCTTATGTCAGTTCAAGTTTTGGAGCTCTCTCTTTATTCTCTCTCTCTCATACTCTTGGATACTTAGATTTTTCTTGGAGCACTCTTGTAGGGTGTGGCATACTTAGATTTTGGAGAAAGAAGGAAAAGGAAGAGCAGGAAAGCGCAAGAGGAGATCAGGATCAACAATGACAATGGGTTTTTCTTGCAGGTACCAAGTTGCATGTATGTTTCTTCACTAGTTTTGGCATGCATGTCATATGCTTGTGGTTTGCTGGTTATGATCTATCATTGGCATGGAGGATGACCAGAATTGACAGTGGATTTGACTAGCCTTGCCATTTCCTAGATAACCATGGAAATTGTGGGTGTATTTTCTTGTTTTTTTTTGTTGATTCTCATGTTTCCTTAGCTTGGGTTGAGTTACTAGTTCCTAGAGCCTTCATTGGGCAAACGTTCTAGAGCCTTGTAACAACTTGGGTTGAGTTACTAGTCCCATACCTTCATTGGAAAAATGATTTAGAGCCCTTAGTGGGTTGAGTTACTAGTCCTGGATCCTTGGTTGGACAAATTCTCTAGAGCTCAGTAAATGTTGTGGGTTGATTTACTAGTCCTGGAGCCTTGGTTGGAGCAAATGATTTGGAGCCCTGGAAGGCTTGAATAGGGACCAATCTGATGATGGTTTTGTGATGTCCACTGTGACGTGGAATCATTGTTTTGAAGGGTTGAGGCGGAGGGCCCATGGAAGCTCTGGATGGTTTTGGATTGATGTGGTCTATGAGATCCCACATTCATGCTTGGAATATGGCACAGGGGTGAATGGTCGAAGAGTGATTTGGCTCAACCATTCTACGATCAGGTGGAATGTGGTAGTCTGATACTGGGTTGGCCTTTGCATCATTAATATGAGGTTATTTCTCCTTGTACTTCTATGAGTAATATATTGGTTTATATGTGGATTATATGGCTATTGTATCCTTGGTATTTCTATTGTTATTATGCTGGTTATGAATATGTATTATGGCTATGTATGGCTCCCATCATATTTTTACTTGTATATGAATGAACAATGTATCTATGGCCTAATGGATGAAACTACAGCTAAAGTGACAAGGAAACAATACCTCATAGCGAATCTTAGATAAGTATGACACCCCTATGCTTAGATTTGTTGTTTACACTTGTAGATTACATATTCGTGATATGTTTGACGAAATGTCTGTCATGGCTAGTAAGGGTCCAATCAAGGTCTTATTCCAAGTAATTGCATTAGTACTATTATTTTGATGTTATCTTACTGTTATGAAGGTGTCATTCAATTCTACGCAGTGATCTGGGCTCTGGACCTGAAAATGTGGCTTAAATCCCAGAGACACTGGCATGGAACTAAGAAAAATAGTCCTTGGATGCTGACTTGTAAGCCTATGAGAGCATCTAGAGGTCAAGTGGTCTAAAATCACTGTGGGACCCAGAAGCTGGTTGGCAGAAAGGTTGGATTGGTTCTTGAGGGTCCTAATGATGATGTTGAATGTCTGTATGGTGTGTTTCTGTCGGTTCCACTTCCTTAACATGACTTAGGAGGTCGAATCATATCATAGTGGCCTCTGGTCGAATGTTTACCCCAGTTGGTTGGTTGCTTGGGTAGATGTGGGAGGAGGGTGTTACAATATTCTTGGTCCAGATAGATTACCCATAGAATTATTTTTAGAGTGTTTTTATTTCCTTGGAGACGACCTACTATTAATGGTGGAATACTCAAGAACCACTAGCTAGATCATTTCCCCTTTTAACTCCACCTTCATTACACATTCCAAAATCTAATCATGTTTGCTCCTTTTATCTCTTATGGAACATCTCCCTTTGCAACTCCATCTACAAGATTATCTCAAAAGTTATTTCTTTGAGGCTCAAGGACATTCTCTCATAAAACATCTCCCTTGAACAATTTGGCTTCTTAAAGGCCAGACAAATCCATGAATCTATAACCCTTGCTTAAAAAGGCCTTTATTCCATCCATTCTAAAATGAGAAAAATTTTGTTGCATAAGGTGGACCTTTCCAATGCTTTTAATAGGGTGAGTTGGCTATACCTTATATTGCTGATATTACACCTAGGCTTCCATCATGAATTTTTAACCCAGATAATGAGTTGTATCTGGACAACCTTTTTTTCCATATTGATTAATGGGTAAGCCACACCTTTATTTCATGGAGAAAAGGTTTTGAGACAAAGATTCCATCTCTCTTCTCTCATTTTCCTCATTATCACAAAGGGTATTAGTGACCTCATCTAAAATTTTAGAAAACAAAGGAATTGAAAAGGCATGTCCATCTCACATACTTGCTCCCTATCTCACCTCCTCTTTGTGGATGATATTTTCATCTTTTTGGATTGGTCATTAAGACATTTACAATCTTTAAAATCCTTGTTAAATATCTTTGACCAAGAAACATGTATGGTTATAAATCATTATAAATCCTAAATTATCAAATCGAGGCTATAAATAAATACAAAGTTCAAGACCAAAGTCATTTTATATTCCCTTGTTATAGATATTACTCATGGTATTAAATACATGTATTTTATTATAAAACCAAATTGTTATCTTAAAATTTATTGGATTCTAGATAAATGGAAAAGAAAATTTGAGTCTATTGTAACAAATGGCTGTCTTGAGATGGTAGGTTGATTTTGTGTAAATATGTAATATAATTTATTCCTATTTATTGGAAATCTCTGGCTTGGATTCCTCTAGGCATCCTACATAAAATAAAGAAAATTTCAATACTTTTTATGTGGGCTAGAAGGATGGGGGAATTTTTTCCTAAGCATCATGGTCTTCTATCTCTCTCTCGAATATACTTAGGAGATTTGGGCTAAAAAAACTAGGATGGTTTGCAAAGGCCCTTGTTGCAAAGGCATGTGGAAACTCATTGAGGGGGAGGTTCTTTTGTCTCAGGTCATGCACAATAAATACATCAACCCACTCTCAATGTTGGATTGGATCACATATAGGAATATGATCTCAAATGAGCCTATTTTCTAGAAAATCCATTGCAAAGGCTTCCCCCTTATTGGTAGTAATCTATAATGTATATTTGGTATGGGATCTAATATTTTATTGGAGAAGGACCCCTGAATCGACAGTCAACAATGGAATCTTCTTCCTAGTCCTTTTATTTAGGCATTAAATGAAGAAGGATTATTATTTAAATCATATTATTGCCCCTGTTATCCAAAATAGATCAAATTATTGGTTAACTTTTTTTGATGTCTCCCTTGATGAAAACTTCACTTCAACGTAGGACTAATACATTCATAGTATAAAACTATCCAATATTTTCCTCTCAGAAAGAGAGGATCAGTTAGCCTAGTCCCTAAGTCCTCATGGAGCATGCTCCCCAAAATATGGATATTTAGCCTTAGCCATGAAAATGTCAAAAATGTCTGGCCATGGTGGGGAAAAATTATCTGGAAATGAAAATACCCACCAAAATTAAATATCTTTATGTGTAGCTTAATAAAAAACAAGGCTCCTACATGGTAGGACAATTTACAAAAAATCTCTTTCTTTTTGGGCCAATCATTTGCATGCTATGCAAAGTTGCATGTGAATTGGTGGATCACTTGTTTATTGATTTTCATTTCATTTGCACTATTTGTATGGAAACATGCACTCTTGTTGCTTTATCCTCTTCATGGGAGCTTCCAAACATTGAACAATGTCCGAAAAATTGGTTATCATTGACGCATATTGAACATCTAAAAGCCCTTCCTCCTATAATCACGTGGGGAATATAATTGGACTAAAATAGAGCTATATTTATGATCTGAAAATGGGGCGCTAAAGGCTTCTTGTCTAGCTTACAAGAACCTCTCCCACTTCCAAATCTTAAATATTCCCTAGTATTTATCATTAACCAATTACGGAATTAAGAAGTGCTTGAAAATATGGGTATATTATTATGTTTGCTTTAAAATTGTTTATGTGTTGTAAATTGATTTGCTTAAACTGATATAAAACATATAACAGTGAAACAATGTAGCAAATGAGCATCACACATAAGACAACAAGTTTAATATGGAGTTCACCCAAAACTCTTGGGTTACGTCTACTTAAGCTCTAGTCAACTCAACTAGGCTCTCTGGGATTAGGGCATCGGTTACTTTACAAGCTCCACACTCAACTCCACTATTTTACACAGAAACAATGGGCTTAGAACACCCTCTCATCCCTGGCTCTAAAGCTCTCGGCTTTCTAGCTCTGGCTCTCGCCCTGGCTCTGGCTCTAGCTCTTTGGCTCTGGCTTCTCTAAGCTCTCTCTCGGCCTCTACGTGCATCAATGGTTCGCTCAACCTCCAAGCGACCTTTACCAACCTTCCAACGACCTTTTTGCAGCTTTTCTACCTGTCAATCGTGCTCTCTGGCTTTTCGCTCTCGTAGCTAACAACTCTCCCTCAACAGCCTCCAGCTCCCTCGTCAATTGGACTTTCTAGCTCCTTTGAGGCATTTTTCCCGGCTTTGTGGCTTCCCCAACCATTTATCTGCATATAATCATCCCTCGACGGCTCTGTGGCTTCTCTGCTCCTTGTCTGTTCGACTGGCCATCTGGCTATGTGGCTTTGTGGCTCTCGACCTCTGTCCGTTCAAATCCCTCTAAGCGTTAAACAATCATTATAAAACGCCTTCAGGTATGGTGGCCACCTTTTTTTTAAACGGAAAGGACCACTAGCACGGTTGAAATCCCCGGGAACACATTTCCCCATTTACACAGAGAAATACACTAAAAACATGCAAAAACTATTTCTATCGGACTTCAGAAATCATTAAATCCGCTCTATAATCATATTGGGTCCGCCTTTGGTTGTTGTCACACGCCCACCGTTGATCTGTGTGATCTTTGATCCAACAGTTGATATTCATTTCGGGCGGCTTATGCACACAGAGATTACCTGCTCGAAAAGACGGTTTTCTCTCTCCGGCGCCAAGCCACGTGTCAGCCAATATATGGGACTAGGCGGAGCCCATCCAATACCACTTACCACCTGAGGCCTGCCCGAAATATCGCTCATTACATAACTCAAATAATACAAAGCTGCATGTATAAACCTTTCGGGTCCGTTTTATCACTTTGGGTGCATTTCCTTTGTATTTCATTCTCTTAACGAAAATGCGAAAATACATAGAAAAACCCTTTTTATCGGAACTCAAAATATATATATATTCACATCAATAAACCCTTTCGGGTCCGGCTTTCGTCGCATATCGCATCGCATAGGCAGATTGGCCAAAACCCCGAATACACGGCAATACATTGAAAAATCTGAATTCCCAGACTTCAAAAATTATAGAATTGGGTCTATAATCTCGTCGGGTCCAGCCTTTTATCGCTTATCGCTATCACAATCGCATTGGCCCTATTATCTGGGATTGTCAGTCGCCAATTGAATCTGGACCATTGATCTGATCCCCAATCGGACAGTCCATATCGCATTCGCAAGTTGCTATCGCATCGGCCCTTTGTGTCGGGGATCACCGATCTCCTGACCGCCGATTAAATCCTAACCATTGATCTCTTTTCCAATTCAACGGCTAAGATTGCACGCCGCGGATCTGTATATCGCATGTCGCATTCACTATAGCCCAGGGTTCTTTCCATTGATTATGGATTGTGCAGATCGCTGACGCAGATTCATCGCATATCGCAATCGGCTTCGCCCGGGGTCCCGAAATCACATTCATGCCTGCCTCTGACCTGATATGTCGGAGATCGGTGATCGGGGATCTCTTCTGCCTTTGCTTTAAGTCCTTCCCTTTGTTTATCTGTGATGCGATTTCCTTTATAAGGCCTTTTATGCCATTTTTAGGAGAAATGCCTCATGTTTCAAAGGATAGAGGCAATCTTCTTTCTGTGATAAATTTTGCATCTGAAGTCCATTTTAGCCCATTCAAGTTGCAGTAGATTCAAAATGAAAATATATACGCAATGGGGCTATTTCCAAGAGCATCCTTGGACTTTCATTTTCCTTTGTGAGGAACACTTTAGACTTAAAAGTCTATCCAAGATCCATTTTGGATCACACCTTCCCACTAAAAGAACTTTTGGTCTCCAAAAGACTGATATATTGATCTGAATAGTAAATGAGAGTAACAACACCCTCTTCTTTCAATCTTCATACGCTTGCCTTGTATAGTTCCTTTGAACCAAAGTCTCTAACCACTTTCCTTCCTGGATGTGTTGGTCCTCCTGGGAAGAAGTGTTTTCCTCCTTGATTTCATGTAGAACTCCTGCTGAGATGGTCATAGAAGGTAGTTTGAACTTCTCTACCTTGATCATTGATCCAAGGTGGCTCAAACAAATGTGAAGTTATATCTACTTCACAAAATTTTCATTTGTACCTGTTTGAAAAGCTATCAGCAACAACTATTAACAACAACAAAAATACAGACAAAAACTGGATGAAATAAACTCCTGCTTCAACAAAAGAAACAGATTTTCACATCTTGTGAACACCTTCATGTCTTACATCTGCATACAAATGATGGACTAGATAACAAGCCCATAAAACATGCCTTTAAAACAAATGACCCTTCAAGTCAAGCATGTAGAAAAAGACCTTTAGGACTCTTTTTCAAAGATGAAACACTTCAACATTATCTCCATCTTGGAGACCAAGTTAACTTTTCCCAAGTCAACATTACATGCATGTTTAAATCAAAGCAATCAACCCTTCAAAGTTAATCACACATACATGTTCGAATACAAGGAAATCATCAGTATCCTTGTGTTCATGCACATCATTCTCATGCAGGCATTTCATCCTTCAACTCTCGCTTAAGTACACTGTACTTTCGAAGCTGAAATGAACATAATGTTGCAACAACAAAGTGAGTCTCCTACTCAACTTCTCCATTCACCTTCTTGGTAAAATCCTGCAACTTGCATCTCAATCAAAGAAATGCAAATAGATGCATCAATAGACATGCAATATTAATCGGATAATAACTCTAGCAATTTCTTACTAATCCATTTCAAAGGTATTTCCTTTGTCTACATATTAGCATCAACATGCGAATCATCCTGAAACACATCAATCATGGAATCTTCCTTTCCATTTCTGCCCTCTTCTCTTTCTACTTTCTTTAGTTTTTGTGGAAGCATTGTTGGATTCAGAGTCCAACACTTTTTAGCAAGATGCCCTTACTTATGACAGTAAGTGCAACACATGTGCTTCCTCTTGACAGCATGATTTTCCTTGTCCAATGGACCTTTGGCTTCTTGCTTCCTTTCCTTCAAAAGTTTCATGTATGTGGTCATTCTCTTCCAATATCTAGAAACATTATGGTTGAACAAACCACAAAAGGAACATGCAATTATTTTCCCATGCTTATGTGGAAATGTATCATGTTGAACATAATCAAAAGGAATATGATAAGAACCAGATTTATACCTTTCTCTTTCACCTTTATTGCCTTCATGAGAAGGTGAATCAAATGAAGAAGTGGCTCCCTTTGGAACACCATCAATCTCTTCAAGGTTGTTAGAGCTTCCACAACTCTTTGGTTCAAGTGTGTGCTTCTGAATGCCTACATCCTACAATTAATGTTTCAAGCTATTGCATTCCTCCTGAATATAATCTTCACACTCTTTAGGTAGAAGACCTGCAATGCAATTCCTTCTTGGAGTTGTTTCAATGGCCTTCATGGTAGCTTTTGAACTTCCTCCATAAGACTATCCATAGCCAAGATCCAAATACTTAGGCCTTTCCTCAATCATTATTGGCTCAACAATACCTTGTGCATGTTTGCCCAAGCCTTTTCCTCCATAGCCCATATTGGACATTAGCTTGGAACCTATGCCTCTAGTATGTTTTTCAAAAGAACCAATATAAGAATTCTTAGAAGAATTTGAAGACAAATAGGAACTCTTTACCTCTTCTTTAAGCTGATACTTGACTAAGGATTCTTTGGCAATAAAGAGTTGTGACTCCAACTCATGCATCCTTTTCAGGTTCATATTTGCAATATGAAGTTGCCTCTCCATTTCCTGCAATTTGTCAAAAAGAAACTACTTCTCTTCCTCCACGGAATTCAACTACTCTCTAAGTATGTTGCTCTTCCTTCCATCCTCATACATCTCTCTCACCATATCCATCATGGTGGCCAAGTCTTGCTTCATGTCTTCATCAAAGACTTTTGTGATGAAGGATAAATTTCAGGATACACTTGTAGAAGTTGTCATTATGCCAATGAATAAAATAACTTCAAACAAGATTAATAAAGAGCTTATTCAACAAATTTTTGCAACAAACCTCTTATGCTTCAAGGATTGCTTTGAGGTCCTTTGGGATAGAAGAATGCCTTCAGCCCTTCTTCCTTCTTGTCCTTCCTGGACTGAGCTATCAATAGCTTTCCCTTCACCTGTGCAAACTCAAACAATAGTCAGTCTACAAACAAGCATACAATCAACCTCTGACTATTTAAACACCTTTCAGACAAGCAATCTTTGCTCTTTCCATCAAGCATTTTGATCTGATACCACTTTCTCTGGTATAATTAGCTTTGATATCACCTTCTTGAAGGTGTGTTTATTAGGCTCTGATACCACCTTATCTGAAAATGGGACACTAAAGGCTTCTTGTCTAGCTTACAAGAACCTCTCCCACTTTTAAAGCTTAAATATTCTCAAGTATTTATGATTAACCAATTGTGGAATTAATAAGTGCTTGAAAATATGGGTATATGCTTATGTTTTTTTTTAAATTGTTTATGTGTTGTAAATTGATTTGCCTAAACTAATATAAAACATATAACAGTGAAACAATGCAGCAAATGAGCATCACACATAAGACAACAAGTTTAATATGGAGTTCACCCAAAACTCTTGGGCTACGTCTCCTTGAGCTCTAGTCAACTCGACTAGGCTCTCTGGGATTAGGGCATCAATTATTTTACAAGTTCCACACTCAACTCCACTGCTTTACACAGAAACAATGGGCTTAGAACACCCTCTCATCCCTGGCTCTGAAGCTCTTGACTTTCTGGCTCTATCTCTCGCCCTAGCTCTGCCTCTCAACTCTGGATCTGAGTCTTGGCTCTCGACTCTCACTCTGGCTCTTCACCTCTGGGTTCTTTGAGCTCTCTCTCAGCCTATGCATGCATCAATGGTTCACTCGACCTCCAATCGACCTTTAGAAACCTTCCAGCGACCTTTTTGCAGCTTTGTTGCCTGTCAATCGTGCTCTCTGGCTTTTTGCTCTCATAGCTAATAACTCTCCTTCAACGGCCTCCAGCTCCCTCATCAATTGGGCTTTCTGGATCCTTTGAGTCATTTTTCTCAGGTCTATGGCTTTCCCAGTCGTTTCTCTACATGTAATCATCCCTCTGCGGCTCTGTGGCTTCTATGCTCCTTGTCTATTCAATTGGCCATCTGGCTCTATGGCTCTCGACCTCTATCCGTTAAAATCCCCTCTGAGCTTTAAACAATCATGGTAAAACACCTTTAGGTATGGTGGCCACCTATTTTTTAAACGGAAAGGACCACTGGTGCGGTTGAAATCTCCGGGAATGTGTTTCCCCGTTTACATAGAGAAATACACTAAAAACATGCAAAAACTCTTTCTATTGGACTTCAAAAATCATTGAATCTGCCCTATAATCATATTGGGTCTGCCTTTGGTTGTAGTCACACACCCACCATTGATATCTGTGATCTATGATCCAACAATTGATATTCATTTCAGGTGGCTTATGCACACGGAGATTACCCGCCCAAAAAGGAGGTGTTCTCTCTCCGGCGCCAAGCCATGTGTCGGCCAGTGTATGAGATCGAGCGAAGCCCATCCAATATCACTTACCGCTTGAGGCCCACCCGAAATCCTGCTCATTACGGAACTCAAATAATACAAAGAAGTATGTATAAAACTTTCGGGTCCGTTTTATCACTTCGGGCACATTTCCTTTGTATTTCATTCTCTTAACGAAAATGCGAAAATACATAGAAAAACCCTTTTTACCGAAACTCAAAATATATATATTTGCATTCATAAACCCTTTGGGGTCTAGCTTTAGTTTCATATCGCGTTGCATAGGTGGATTGGCCAAAACCCTGAATACATGGGAATACATTGAAAAATATGAATTCCCGGACTTCAAAAATTATAGAATTGGGTCTATAATCCTGTCAGGTCTAGCCTTTTATTGCTTATCACTATCGCAATTGCATTGGCCCTATTATTGGGGATCACCGATCATCGATCGAATCTGGATCGTTGATCTAATCTTTGATCAGACGGTCCATATCACATCGCAAGTCGCTATTGCATCAGCCCTTTGTGTAGGGGATCACCGATCTCCTGACCACCGATTAAATCCTAGTCCTTGATCTCTTTTTCGATCCGACGGCTGAGATCGCATGCCACGAATCAATATATCTCATATTGTATTCGCTACAGCCTGGGGTTCATTCCATTGATTATGGATTGTGCCAATCATAGACGCCAATTCATCGCATATTGCAATCGACTCCGCTCGGGGTCCCAACATCGCATTCATGCTTGCCTCCAACCCGATATGTCGGAGATCGGTGATCGGGGGTCTCTTTCACCTCCACTTTAAGTCCTTCCCTTTGGCTATTTGCGATGTTATTTCCTTTATAAGGCCTTTTATGCCATTTTTAGGAGAAATGCCTCATTTTTCAAAGGACAGAGGCAATCTTGTTTCTGCGATAACTTCTACATCGGAAGTCCATTTTAGCCCATTCAAGTTTTAGTAGATTCAGAATGAAAAGATCTACGCAATGGGGCTTTTCCAAGAGCATCCTTGGACTTTCATTTTCCTCTGTGAGGAACACTTTAGACTTAGAAGTCTATCCAAGATCCATTTTGGATCAATTTGAAAGGAAATGTCCCTCTCCCATAAATATTTCACATCAAATTCCTTCTATTACTATCTCCCCGAAATCTACAAAACCTAGGGAAACAATTTATGTTCTTCGAGAGATCAAAATAACCGTTGATCTCCATAGGGCTTTTGATTGGGGAAACCCATGGAAATCCCTCTATGAAAGATGCTAGAGGAATTATATATATCTCTGAGAAAAAATATTTTATTTTCTCTGCAAATATTGGTCCTACTACAAATAATCTTGTGGAACTCTTTTCTTTAAAAGTTGTTCTTCAATTGGCTATTGAGCACAGGATCACTCATCTTAATGTCTATGGGGATTCAAAATTGGTAATAAATAATATCAATGGATCTACCCACTTCGACACTTACTCTCTTCTTCACATCTATTAAAAAATATGTCAATTCATCCTATCTTTCTCAAATATCACTTTCACTCATGTTTACAAGTATAAGAACACAAATGTAAATGGAAGCTCCAAAGTTACAATGAATTTTTATAGAAGCACATGCCAGGTTACACAAACTCAAGAAGACAAATAGCAAGAATATTTTATCAACCCTTGGGTCTAGCAGAAATTATATGTTGATAGACAGGTCATAGTGGAAACTTATTTTTGTGAAATAAATGCCTTGTCATAAGATAGTACATGGATCCTCTCAAAAAAAGTTGCTATTGGCCAATGCAATGCTTAAAAGCATCTACAAATATAATTTTGTTTATATTTATAAATAAAGTTGCAATTTTTTTGGGAAAAAATAAAAAAAGAATTCAAATTTACTCAAAATTAAAATCAGAGTGACAGGCATGTCTATTTTGAAATATAGGGCTTCTAGATTTTTAATTTAATTATCAATAATTATTAGGTGGATAGTAGGGATTTAACCTCCACGAAATACTTTTTGTAGTCACAATAGACGGTTGAGATTTATCTCAAAGGTAGTTATGCCATTTTTGCTTTTCAATTTAATTAAAAAAAATCATGTCCACTAGTGTTATTGAACTCTAACTATTTTTTGTTTTTTTACTATGTTTTTATTGTTACATGTTTTCTTAAATGTATATATGTTAATGTCATAGGTATCATGAGGTAAATTGCTTGATGCCTACTATGAATTAATGTCTATTGTTGTTTACCAATCATTTAATTTGCAATCAACATACCTACCACATTAAATATGAATGACTATAGTTATATATAGATAACTAGGGACTGAAATAATTAGAAAATATTAAATATTTTCAACTTAGATATTTAGAAAGAATTGAATAATAGTTCCAAATATTTCCATCTTCAATTTAATTAAATATTTTCAATTAAACAATTGTTCCATATATTTCCTCCTAGTCCTCTTAGTTTGTAATGACACTCCATTTTCCTTCTAGATTCCATTCTATTTGGATAGTAATTTGATTTGACAAGGGTCATAGCTGCATAATAGCATAGTCCTTGCCTCTTTGTGTAAAGCCTGTGTTTTGTCATTATTTGAGAACATCTCATTTTCGCAATCATTTATGCCAGCCACACCTCCACACTCCGCAAAATTAAATCTTCCTCTACACTTCTACACTCCACACAATAAAATCTAAACCCTAATATATGCACACTTTGCAATTAGTTTCCCCAAACTTCTTAAGATATACAAAAATTAAAGTTTCTTCATAACACTTGTCATTAATAATTTCGAAGTTGTGGCGTTTAAATATCTCACTTCATTGCATTTACGAATACAGAGTGCAAAGGAAGCCTCCCTACATAATAAAAGATCTCATTGTAAGCTATGTATATTAAAATATTTGTCCAAGGGAATCTTTGTATAATGAAATAAGAGATACACAGGTAACTACATTGGGATTTACATATGTACCTAGCTTTCAAACTAGTGGAAAAGGGATCATTTATTGAATCGAAGGTCGTGGTGTTAATTCTATAGGTGGGGGAATTAACTTTGTACCTAGAGGATATGTATCAACTATAAGTATCTTTACTATAAAGAGGTATTGGGTAAACTTCTATTGGTGTTTATGTTAGTATTGGATAAATAAGGTAAATTGTATGTTCCTTTGTATTATATTTTATTATCTCATTGCCTCTTTCTTATATTGATTCTTTCACTATTGTCAAACCTCCAAGCTATTATATCAAACAAGTTATGCTATCAGACCATCCTATCATATTCCACGCTAGAAGAAGAAATGTTGCCACTCCAGCATAAAACACTGGCACAATAGTGAAACAAGAAGAATTTGTATCAAAGAAGTCGTGCCATATTTGGGTCCTCTTTTTTGGATTCCTGAATTTCAGACACCCATTTTCCCAAACTATGACAGTGGAAGCCTCTATATTGGAAAAAGGAAGTTTCTTTTCAAGTTCCAATTTCCTTGATCCCGCCTGTAGTTTTTGATGCATATTTTTTTCATGATTCATTGGTTTTTGATGAAGTGAGCATACACTCATATAGAGAACAAGCTTCCTTATCCATAGATTTACACATAAAAATTTAAACTAGTAGACTGCAACATAGTGTACAGGGATTAGATGTTTAAGTATCTAATCCAATGCAGTTGTGACACATTCATGATAGCTGGAATATGAAAAGTTATAATGGTTGAAACTGGCATAACACAAACTCAGTAGTAGTATCACTCTTTTTATTATATGCTGAAATTAAATATCTAAAGAGGCGTTTGTGTTAAAAAAATAAGTGAAAAAAAAACATGCTTCTTAACGCAATATAATATTATATTAAACAAAGCCTATTTAATTAGATAAAATATATATTTTGACCATTAAAGGACACAAAACAAATCATCCATTCTTTGTGGCAAGCACTTATGTAAGTATATTTCCTGGTCATTGCCATAGTTATGTATATTTGAGGAAATTATTACAATTTTAGTGACCAATGAAAATGAAACATCCTTAAGTCAATGGGTTGGTTTTCATTTGGTTTCTTCCGTCATTGGGAACTAAGTAGCAACATCCATCGTCAAAATAATATTTTGTTTGCTTTGGTCTCAAGTGGATCGATGTGATAAGATGAAGATGACATGAATAAAATGCAGAGGAGAGGTTGCTTGCAAACATCGCGTTCCAATTTGAAAATTATGCATATTGAATCGATGATACTAGTATACGAGAGTGGATATTGTTACGTTATGAATTATCCATTGATCACAAGACACTTAGGTTAAGCGAGTGTTACATAAACAAATTGAGAGAAACCTCCCATTCACATATAAAATCTCATTTTGACGATGAATGTTGCTACTTGGTGCAAAGAAATACATCCATATGTATAAAGCATTGTGCATAAGCTTTCTCATTGTGTGGAGTGTGTAGGTGCAGAGAAAACTTTGAACAATGGAATCTCTTCACACTCTTGATACAACAATGACTTAGAGTCTGGTGTTTCATGTCCAAGATGATTCATGGATCAAGGAACTGCTTATAAATCCTACCATTCCTCCAACTATAAGTATATGATTTCCTAGCCATGCAAATATTAAATAATTAAATCCACAAGTTGATTATGGAATGGTCAAATGGGTGATACTGCTATGCAAGAGTGGATATCGTTACACTATGAATTATCCATTGGTCACAAGACATTTAGGTTAAGTGAGTGTTGCATAAACAAATTGAGATAAACGTCTCCTCCGCATACAAAATTTTATTTTGACGATGGGTGTTGCTACTTGGTGCAAATAAGTGCATCCATGTGTATAAAGAATTATGTGAAAGCTTTCTCATTGTGCACAATGCAGATAAAACTCCGCACAATTAAGAATTACATCGGAATCAAGTCAATAATTGGATGATTACTCATTACATCATATTTTCTAGGTTGTCATATTTGATTTACATAATAGTGAATTGTTGGTAACCAAAGATGTAACATTGGACACACAACATTCCCTTTCATATGACAAAGAGAAAATGAAAGAATAAAATTTGAACTTGCGTGGAGGTGCGAAAGTGGTTTCATTTATTTGTATTTATTTTATTTTATTTTATTTGTACACAATATAAATTTTATTGATTAGTGTAAATAATTTTTGTCTCGCTACAGTAATTCATCTGGTAAATAATATTATAAATTTGACATGTCATATATATTTTTTTAATAATCATGACAATCCATACATACATTACACACACTATAAATTTGTTATGTGCTCATCAAAGAAATATTCAATTAACCTCGCATGCTTTCACAAATCTTCAACTTTGTTTTGGTTTTATTGAGTTCTAAATATGGAAATGCAAGAAGCATGTGCAGGGGTTGTGGGTTCATGGTTGAGCAAATATCCCAATTTTCAAATGGAGATATTAGCTCGACTGCCCACGGAATTTTCATTTGTGTATAGTTATCACCTCATCTCCAAGAAATGAAACAACTTTCTTTCTTGAAACTACTTCCTAACAAAGTGGGTTGAATCGTCTTCTAGTGGGATGCAACCACAACTGGTTATGTGTAATATGAATCTTGAAATATTAGTATGGCTTTCTATTTCTACACACATACATAGACTAAATCGTACTTCACCCTTTCTTTTCTAAAGGGATTGTATACAACAAGCACAATCCCATGCCCATAATAGATATAAAGATATATTTCACTTTAGTCTATGGAAAGACTCATCTTACTCATTATAAAACTCTGCAATCCTTATACATGAGCCTTCACTGATATTCTTGCTCCATGCGCACAGGTCTACGATGGATGCATTGTTGGCAATGACAATAGTAATAAGAAATTTGACACTACATACAAATCACAAACCATTGATCCTTGATAAGAATAGAATAATAAATAATTCGCCAACTATATATGTGTGTGATGGTTCTTACTCCACATCTCCACACACCACACCTTTGCAGATATAACCATTGTGCAGAGGTGTCGAGTAAGAACCATCACACATATAACCACCTCCTCACCTCTGCACAACTTCAATTTTTCTTCTTCCATTTTCTCTTTATCATTTGATTCTGAGTCTTCTAGTAAGTAGGTAATGACTAGTGCAGTTGTCGGTGCTTAATTTGACCATGTTCTAGAACCTAGATATCTTCATGGGTTTTGTGGATGTTTCTCTCATCATATGACTCCTTTTGTATTTATATAGTCAAACCGTATGCTTGAATCCTCGTGATAATATATTTATGTTCTTCCCTGCAGAAGGTTTCTTGCAAAGTAAAAATATAACTTGAAAAATCATTAGTATAAATAAAACTAAACCTTAATTAAATAATAATTGCAAAACCTTTTATTTATACTACTATTATAATCAATAAAATAAAAGTATAATAAAATCAAATAATAAATGATAAATAAAATAAAATTAGTTAATGGCGTAGTCTAACTTATAGACGAAATAACATTTTTCGCCAAAACTCATCAAAATATAACAATACAATTTCAAGATGTTTTGTTGTTTAAAATGCATTTTTGAATGCATATATGGATTTAGCACCTTGAAAAGTTCCAAGGACACTTCAATTATGCAAATTAAACAATTCAAACTCAAGTTTTTTAAAATATCTTGTCAGATTTTTGATTAAAATTAACCAAAAAATTACGCGGATCATTGCTCCTTATAAATTAAACTACGCCTTCATTAATAATCATAAACACAATTTAATATTAAAACAATTATTTAAAAAAAAAAATTAAATTAAATAAATAAATAAATTTATAACAAATTAACCGTACAAATAAATATAAATTAAACCAAGCAAAGAAAATAAATTAAAAATAAATAAATAATACAAAACAAATAAAACAAAATAAAAAATAAAATAATTAAATATTAAAAATATCTGAAACTATCTAATACCCTACTCATAGACATTTAATTAATCATACCCCTACCTCAAGTACATTTTATTTGATACTTAAAGAGTTTGGTTTGAAACTAAACTAAATAAACTGAAAACGGACCTCGCAAACACCAAGGAATTGATAAATTCGTTTTATTTAACAGGATATATATAGAAATAAATTCCCAGAACATTATTACATCTAACTTTAATCAATATACAATAATATATATATGAAATCTGGAACATTAATTCCTTAGAGATACCTATAAAGAGAGAACTGAGAAATTATTTAATTGTAATTTCATTTATATTTAAACTAATTTGTTTCCATTTTATGTATGTACGGAATTAATAATAAATATTAAAAAATAAATAAATAAATTTGTTTGGAAAAGATTTGAGTGAGAATTGATATAAACAGTGAAACCGCCGAATCCATGCCAAAGAAAATTGTGAGAATTGATATAAACAATGGAACTGCCGAGTCCATGCCAAAGAAAATTAATTTAAGTTTTCAACTATTAGTCAAAAACATAAACTCTTTCGAAAATGAAGTTCGAAATTTTTCTTTTTTTCATTTAACTAACTAGTCAACAAACTATTATTCGAGCATTCGAGCGGTTAATAGACTCCACGTATAAAAAATCCAATTTCTCATTCGAAAGCGCCTGGCTCCACAGGTGTCAGGACAGATTTTGAGGGTCTGATTACAACTGTAGTACGAATCGATCTCCAAAGTTTTTGGAAGTTCTATTATATGTATTTACACATAAATTTTAAATTTATGTGTCTTTAGTTTCTCTATTTTAGTTGCGTGCTTTTGAATTAAATCTATGTGTTGTTATTGACTTGATCAATTGCAGTTTGTTCCAGGTTTATTTAATTCACGCATTCAAATTAATATACATATTATGAAGAAAGTATGAATGGGAATATTTAATTGATTTGTTGTTTAATTGGATGCATTAGTGTATGCCACTTACATTAATGCCATTTTTAGTATGATAATAATAATTATTATTCATTTGATGGTTCCACTTTCTTGCCATATGCACATCTGAATATCTTTTCCATATAAATATCACTCATCTGAATGTCATACTTTTTTGTATATCTAGATATATATGTGTCTATATGCCAATATGACACACATATGTCATATGCTAACCGATATGTACATCACAACATCTGTTATATATTTCCTCAATATAATATATTATGCTTTTTTTCTTCTAAAAAAAAATAACTATTTTCAATATTATAACATTGCAAGGTTTTTTTGTTTTATGTTTTTTAGTGAGCCACACCAGAGTATTTCAAGAAGATTAACAAACTGATAATTGACTTAAACATTGTTGGTTTGTTATTAAAATTAATAAATTCATTCCATGTCAATATATACTTTTGCAGATTGTGTGATTTCTATTATTTGTTTATGCACTATTGAAGTCTAATAAAATACATGATATTGATTGATGTCTTACTAGTATCATGGAAAATATTATAATACTTGAAATGTTGGAGTATTTTTGTTAATTTTTATTTCTTTGTTTTAAACATGGTTACCAATCCAACGAGAACTTTATTGATTACCCTTTTTTTGAAGTAGCAAAAAAATCATTTGATTTTGAAAAATGGTTATTTAGAATACACTTATCTTTTTTAGCATTTTTTGAAACTTTAAATTTTATTATGTATCAAGTATGAACATTGTTTTTTAAATGTTAGTGATTTTCATGTTGATTTTGAAAAGTGTGGATGTAGCATCAACCCATTTTTTAAGAGGGCTTATTTTTGACACTTTAAATTTTCTTATGTATTAAGTACGGATATTTTTTTTAAATGTTAGTGATTTTCATGCTAATTTTGAAAAGTGTTGATGCAACATCAACTCTTTTTGTTTAGAGGGCATATTTTTTACACTTTAAATTTTCTAAGGTATTAAGTGTGGATTATTTTTTTAAAATGTTGGTGATTTTTCTATGGATTTTGAAAAACATCAACCTTTTTTTTATAAGGCATATTTTTGACACTTTAAATTTTTCTAAGTATGCACAATTGTTTTTTAAATGTTGATTATTTAACTATTTTTCAAGTTGTCTTATTCCTCTTCTTGTTTTTCGTCCTAAAAAGTTTGTTTTTTAAAGATTTTCCAAACATGTATTTTTTGTTTTTCTTTGCAATGTTTTTAGTAATGAAAATTTCAATTCTTTTTGCAAATTTCAAAAAAAATAATAACATTAGTATTTAAACTGTAAGATTTTTATAGATTTAGTACACTAATTAACAACTCATCACAAAAATATTTCATTAAAAATAAATAATATTAACACTAAAAAAAAATCCACATTTTCACAAAAAATTGACAGTTAAATAAAAAAATTCTACAAAAAATGAATAAAAAAGTTGGAAAAATACGAAAATTCACTGATTTTTTTTTTTATTTTATATCTAAAAAATGATGACAGTTTAAAAGTTTTCCAAAAAATGATTCATAACATTTTAAGTAAAAAAACAATAAAAAACAACAAAATCAAAGAAAAAATGGAAATGTAAAAAATCAAATACAATAAATTTAAAACAAAAAAATCAAATAAAAAAATCAATTAGAATTTAAAACAAAAACATATTAAATAATAAAAACATTAAAAAATTCCAAACGAAAAGGACATTAAACAGAAAAAACATAAAAAAATTAATTGAAAATTTAAAAAATAAAAAAGAAAAAAACAGAGGCCCAGAGCTTGGAAGCCAGACGTCATTGTCGGGAATGCGAAAATATAAATAAAAAAAAAAAAAAAAAAAAGAATGAAATAAAAAAAAAATCTTAAAACGAAAACATTAACAAATAAATCAAATAAAAAAAAAAAGAGAGTTTAAATAAAAAAATAATTAATTTAAATAAAATAACAAAAACAATTAAAAATAAAAATAAAAAATTTGGCCCAAGTAGTTTCCAGAAATCGACCTGGCCAGCAAGGCTTGAGGTTCCCCGGCCCTAGGAGGCTAGGTCGATTCCCAGAATCCACTGGCAGCCCAAGGTCGTGGGTCCTCTGACCTGGGCGGAGCAGCGTTGCACAGCGCCGCCCCACCC
>APFE030446122.1:35257-54188 GCA_000404065.3 Pinus taeda
ATTAATATGGTAAATATAAAATAAAAATAAATTAATATAAATTAAATGGTAATAATTTTTTAAAAGAATATTAACACCATGGTTGAAAATTGTTGGAATTTTAATACCTTTCATAGAGGTGATATTTTATATTTAATGTCATACCTGAACATCGTTGAAATTTTAGGCTTTTTAGAGACATAAAATTTTATCTTTAATGCCATGCTTGAAAACCATTGGAATTTTAAGACTTTTAAGAGATGTGATATTTTATCTTCAATGTCATGCCTATCATTGGAATTTCAAGGTTTTTTTAAGTCGTGATATTTTATCTTTAACTTCATTATTAAAAAATGTTGAAAATTAACTAAAAAAAAAGTTGTTAGCATCAACACTTTTCATTCTCAGGGTCTTTTTTGCACAAAAAAAAATTGGCGTTTACTTCCATTTTTAAAAAATGTTGAAAATTTACCCAAAAAAAACATCAACACTTCTCGTTTTTAGGTTGTTTTTCATGTTTTCTGAGGGTTTTTTAGCTATAGTTCTCATTTTGAGGTAATAGTTCTCATTTGATCAGTAACTTTGTTTTTAATAATTATTTATGTTCTATGTGATATTATGTGGTATTGTAAACTACTCATATTACATATTTGAATCCTTGTTTTGACTCGTAGGTCCATTGTTATTTTTAACTCTCCTTCCCACCTATAGCCTAACCACTCTTCCCTTAAATGACACACTTTCATATCATTAACTTCACCATATTTATTTGCTGAATTAGAAAATCTATTTAAATTACATCACCATGGAATACCCCCTGTGGTGGAAGGAAGGCCAACCCTTATCAATAAAGCAAGAGGATATTTTATCCTTAGTGAACGCCTTCTCAGGTTGTTCTTAGTTACTAGGACAATCTGAGAACTAACATTCTTTTGGTATCATTGTCGAGGATCAAATTGTCAAGGTTTCGTTTTCCTGGTAACTCGATTAATTGGTTAAGTTTGTGACCTATTGGTGGACAAGGTCATAGTTGTACGTGCCTTAAAGGATTCAAAGTAAATATTTATTGTTTATTTCTTCGCCTAGTAGCTCCTTGGTTTAGTTTTATTGTTAATTTTGTTTCAATGTCTTCTTCATGGGTTTTTTCACACTTTGCTCCTTTGAATTTTTCTGGCATTGCATGTTCTCCACATGAGTTACCAAACATAGACATTTGGATTCTTACCTACCCCATTTTCATAATGACAAGGATGATGATCCAGTACAACACCACATAGAGTTCCACAAATTCATTCCAAAGATGGGAGTACACCATGAGGATGTTCTCATGAAACTCTTCATGATGTCCTTAGAAAGTGATGCTCGAAAATGGTATAGAAAACTCCCTCCTGGTACAATTCCTCTATAAAATATTTTCATACAACCTTCAGTAACTATCATAAATGTATGTATCCTACAGGGTTACTTGATTTTTATTTTTGTGAACATTTTAATCATAATAACCTTCGAAACGAATATGATGATAACAATGAAGAAACTGAAATAGATTATGGATCTAAAATAGAAAATAACATTAATAAATCTAACTTTGAAAACCTTCGAAAATCGTCTTCTATCATGTCTTCTAATGAACAAGACAACTTATTATCAAATCTTGAAGGTCATGAACAAGAAATTCCTCTCTCATTAACAAAATATCATACAACACATTTATGTCTTAAGCAATCTCAAGATTTTGTAGCTCCTATTGGTTATAATTCATCTTGGGTTGAAGATAATAATAACACCAATAATAATAAAGGATATGTTACATCTGAAATATTAGATCCTATATCTAACCAATTAGACATTGTGTTACATGCTCCTGAAGGTTCTCAACAACTTGTTTAAGATAGTTCTGAAGAAAATGCGTCTCATGTAAATGATGAGGTTGTGAGTGAACAAGAAAAATCTAATGATTCTAATGAAATTTATGTACCTTCTCTTGTTATAACAAATGAATGCTTAAATAAACTAGCTGTAACATCTAGCTCTGACTATCTAGAAAGCCCTAAAGAATGTAATGATTCAACCATTAATAATAAATATGATTTTTCTTCATTTGATTCTCATAATGGTAGTGTTTATAAAGATTGGAAACCAAGCAATATTGAAGAAGAAATTGTACCCACAACCCAATCAACATTACATATTTATGATTATGTCGATCATTCATCAATAACAAAAGATCTTTGTTCATCTAATGAAATCACATATACTGATATTTTTAGTAATTTTGATTTCATTGTACATGAGAGTCATGTCATTTTTTTGAAACCACCCATATATGATAGATATGAAGATGAAAAATTCACTTCCCCTCACCGTCTTGAATCAAATGACAACCAATTTATAAGTGTAAATTCACAATCATTATGTTATTTTGATTCTTTAGATGAAGATCAACATATGAAGGATAGTGATTTAACTGATTCAACATCAATATATAATGATGAACCTGTTTATGATGACCATATTGTACTACAGGAAGATTATACCTTAGACCTTATGGTTGTTAATTTGTATCATTATTTTCTTATTTTTAAACTTGGACATGACTAATTCAGTGGAAGTACAGGATATCCATGAGGTAAAGATACATGAACGTCCTTTTCATAAGCAACTTGTTGATACTTCAAGATTCTTTCCATCAGATGTTCATATAGGGCTTCATGATTTTGTTGAAACATAGATGAATGAGTATTGTAAAAGGGTTTCTTTCTATTTTCAGTAAAAAATGGGTATATTCCTCGAAGGTGTGGTTAAGGAATTTTTCCTCTGCTTCTTTTAGCAATTGAATATGTTATTATTATTGATCAAAATGAAGCCCAAAATCAAGATATTTTCCATTTACAACTTTTTCATTTGGTTACACTAGGTATTTGACTTCTTTGAAATTTATTTTCATTGAGACACATTGTATATAAACTATGTACATAAATAAACTTTTTCTTACTTGTGCTTTGTAGTTTAGAATGAATAAAAATGAAATTCTTTATGTTTTAAAGAAGACATAGATTATCATAACTAGAATGTAATATGGATCTGTGAGTCCTTAGTATGAACCATATTAACGAGTTTTTATACATATTTAAAGACTTTGTTTGTAAATCGAAGTTGAGGGGTAACTATCTCTCAAAGGGCTTAAATCTCAATACCTCTAATAGTCTAAGCTTCATGTCAAGCATTTTTTTTGGCATAGGTTTATTTTCATTTTTCTTACACATAAATACCAAGGGATTGTATTAACTCATAGGTGCTAGAACTATGAACATAAGGATTGGTTCTCATAAATATAATTGAAACTCTCGAGGAACTGGTTAGTCACATCACCACCATGCATGAAACCTTCCCATATCACCATACTACCCTAGGGATAGGAACCTATGTTTTCTTGGGTGGGGCATGCTAGTATCTTTTTCGGGGCTATAAATGCTTGTTGGTAATGGAGCAAGGCCAATGGTGCTAGATTAAAACATAGTGTGTAATCCTCCCACTCCTTTTGTTGAGGTAACTTATGATGGGGTATGCTGACATTTCCATTGGGGCTATGAACCTTAGTTGACAGTAGAGAAATGTCATTGGTATTGGACTAATTCTAGTGCATAATCCTTCCATCTTGTGAAAAAAACATATTTCTTAAAATAAAACAAGGCCTCTAACATGAAGAGAAAACAAGAATTCAAAAAGTTCTTTATCTTTGGATAGTGGATGACGTCATCGGGGCTATGGATGCTCGTTGGCAGCAGAGCGACATCCGATTCTAGAAACTCATGTTGCACCAAAAAGGGAAACAAATATCTGATAACTAGTCTCCATAGTTTAAATAAAACCTTATTCCAAAATGAAAGTCATCCTTATGAATTTTAATTTTTACTTTGATTTATACAGTTTCTTGATCATTAGTTGTAAGCATGCATGACTTATATATAGTGTTGAAATATGAGGAATAAGACATATATCAATCTATAATCGATGAGCCCTAAATCATTATCATAGCTACCCCATACACTGAATATAAAAACAAATGTCTTATATATATGAATAATCATTGAACTCGTTAATATTTATGTACTAGGGCCTCATGTGACTTCTCTTTGTTTCATTCTTACTATCGATCAACTGAAACTTTAAGATGTAAATAATTTCCTTCTATTGATTTATGTTCTTGCCTTTTGAGTTTTTTTCCTCATGAGTCGACTCCATGCCCAATGTGAAGGCACTTGGTCTATTGTTCTTGATGCCTCACGGGGAGGCATCATCCCTAATTGGAGCCAGATGTTGGTGCTTGATTTGACCCTCTTCTAGAAACCAGATATTTTCATGGGTTTTACAGATGTTTCTCTCATCATATGATTCCTTTTGTATTCCTATAGTCAAAATACATGTTCAAATATTCATGATAATATATTTATGTTCTATCATGCATAAAGTTTTGTTGTAATAATAATTGTAATTTGTTAAAAATCATTATTGTTTTAAGTAAACACCTAAAACCTTAAATTTGAATTAATAATTACATAAACCTTCTATAAATTATAAACATTTTTATAATAATTAAATAATGAGTTATAAATTATAAATAAAATAAAATTAGTTAATAACCAAATTAAATGATCAAAAAAAAAAAAAAATTAATTATTTTAAATAATTATGTAAACCTAAAAATAAAAATAAAAATAAAACATTAAATTAAATAACTAAAAATTTTAATCAAACGCAATAAAAAAAATACATATGAATTAAATATATAAATTAAATAAACAAGTGAAAATAATTTAAAAAATAATATAAATAATACAAAACTTATAAAACTTGGATACAAAATAGTTGATTGGACTTGGTTAATCTCCAAGCTTGAAAAAAGACTCAACATCTAGCATCATAAATACCTCTCAAGAGCAGGTAGACTTTTTCTCATAAAAGCGGTACTTGAAGCTACCCCAGTGTACTGGATGTCACTGGCATGGATCCCTCAGGGCATTCTGACAAGAATACAAAACCTCTGCTGCATATTCCTTTGGAAAGGCAAACAAGTTGGGAGAATTTTTGCCTGGGCCAAATGGGAATTGCTCGCCCTACCTAAGAAATGGGGAGGATGGGGAATCAAATGGTTGGATTACTTCTCAGCTGCGTTAGAAGCCAAAATTGGATGGCACCTGATTACATCCAGCAACTTATGGACTAGAGTAACTTTTTCGAAGTATATATCCCCCTTCAACCTAATGGATTGGATCCGACTACCAAGTTGGAATAAGACTGGAATCTCGATCATATGGAAAGTTGTGATAAACTCCATGCCAATTATATGTGACAGGATCACGTGGAAAATCCAATCATGTACATCAATCCGCATTTGAATTGACCCCTGGATTGGTTGCGATAATGCTCACAGACTTCCATAAGATCTTCTGCTTCATCTCAACAATTCTGGCATTTCTCTTATTAATCACATAGTAGACCAGGAACACACCACTATATTCCAACAGGCATGGAAATCTGCTCGGAGCCTGCATATCCCTCCAACCTGGCACCAACATTGGAATGAGTATATAGCAGCATTGACAGAATCGCATGCTAGAGTCACTGAAGGGGAAGACGAGATTATCTGGGTTCGCGCAAACAATGGCTTATACTCCCCTAAAGAGGAATACCTTTGTATTATTGTTGACCATCAACCCCCTGCTGTAGATATATGGTGGAAGCACTTGTGGAAATTAAAGGTACCCCGCCCCCGAACCAAATTATTCATGTGGATTGTTTTGAGAAATAAGGCACCCACGGAGACAATCTGAATAAAAGAGCATTTCAAGGACCATCCTGGTGTTGTCTCTGCAAAAACAGTTTCGAAACTATTGATCATATTTTTCTTACTTGTCCGATTATTGTAGACCTCTGGAACTCCACCCTCTCGGCCATCAACTCCCAATGCTTATGGCAGGGTAGGATTGTGCTTGATGCATGGACTGCATGGTGGTCCACTGTGACCTTGAACAAAGCAAGGAATCTCCCCCTTCTCACTTGTTGGGAAATTTGGATTGCTCGTAACTGTTGCATCTTTCAGGATACCATTCCACATTGGCCATCCATCATCGCCCGCTTGCTGGCTGACTACAACTCCCTCTTGAAAGACGATAAAATTCCTCCCCCCAGGAACATTGTCCTCGAGAGCATAAACAGAGAACAACCTTGGGCATACTTTGATGGCTCAGCATAGGAAGCTGGGTGCAGGGGGGGTGCATTACTATACCTTACATACTCTCATTTTTATAAAATACAAATGGGGCTGGGAAGGGGAACCAACAATTTCGCCGAGCTGCTCAATCTAAAACATCTCATACACTTTGCTCTGGAAAAACATTGCAGGAACATCCAAATTTTTGGGGATTCAAAAATTGTATGCAATTAGATAGACAATAAATCAATCTGAACTCCATACTCTCTAAGGCCTATTCTAGAAGAAGCTCCTAGACTCATTACACACTTTGACCAATTTGTTTGTCACCATATCTACAGGGAAAGGAACCAAACTGCTAACCAACTTTCCAAGGAAGTGGTGAACCGACCTCCTGGCTCATGGCTGATCCAGGAGTAGAAGGACGGTGTACATTACCAATACTATCACCGTCCATACACGGATTTTACTACGTAACTAGCTCTAAAGGAGCCATTTTATTTACTTGTTTATAGTATTTGTATTAAGTTATCAGATCTACATACATGACCGATATAAATACTCTCTGCATGGAGCTTTTTTGATCTTTATTTTGAACACCACATAAGTTTTATTCTACCTACATGGAGAACATAGATCCACATTTTTATACTCTCTTTATTGATAAGCAACAACCACTCATACAACATATATAGAATACATTTACAATATGTAATTTTCTATTATTAATAAAAATTACGATTTTTCCAAAAAAAACAAAATAAGATAAATTAAAATATTTAAAAACCTAAAACTTATAATACCCTACTAATTACCCTACCTCATATACACTTTATTTAACACGTTAAAGAGTTTGAAACTAACGAATACATGAAAACGACCTCCGAAATAATTAAAAAAAAAAAAACAAAGCTTTGAGTTGTCAACCAAGAATGTGGACCGAGATCCTACCAGTGCTTTGATTGTATTAGTTTTTCTCTTTCCTTCAAACACCGGACAAAATTGATATTTCGTTCTATTTAAAGGGTATGTATATATATGTTATTGGTATATTGAATAAAGTATATATATTCTATTGAATATATATTCTATTATTTATTCGTTTAAAAACTAAAATACATGAACATTAATTTCCTGGTAGATATTTATAAAGAGGGGAGTGAGGAATTATTTAATTGTAATTTCATTTATATTTAAATTTATTTGATTCCATTTTATTTAGGTAGGGGATTAATCATAAACATTTAAAATGGATTTTTGGGAAAAGATTTTAGTTTGATATAGTAAATTGTCAATTCCATGTCAAAGAAAATTAATTGCCAAAAACATAAAAAATTAATTTAAATTTTCAACTATTAGCCGAAGACATAAGTTTTTTCGAAAATAAAGTTTAAAATTAAATTTTTGTTTTCATTTATCTAAATAGTTAACAAATGTTTATTTGATCAGTTAATAGATTCCATGTATAAAAATCTAATTTCTCATTTGAAAAGAGATTGGTTTTAGAGGTGTCGATACAGTTATTTGAGGGTCTGATTACAATTTTTGTACGGATTAATTTGTAGAGCTTTTGGAAGTTCTAATATATGCATTTATGGGGAAAAAATTTATTTATGTCTCTTTGTTTTCTCTATTTTCGTTGTGTACTTTTGATTTAAATATGTGTGTTGTTTTTGGCTTAATCAATTGTAGTCCGCTCAAGGTTTATTCGTTTCATGTATTCACATTGATATATATACTATTAGGAGTGTATGAATTGGATCATTTAATTGATTTTTTGTTTAATTGAATCATTAGAGCATGACACTTTTGGTCTAATAACAATAACTCTTTTAAATATTATATCAGTGCAAGCTTTCTTTTTCATTTGTGTTTTGTTTAGTTACCCACACCAGTGTATTTCGAGAAGATTAACAAACTGATAATTGGCTTGAGCATTATTGGTTTGTTATTACAATTAATGAACTCATTCCCTATCAATATATACTATTGCAGATTGTGTGATTTCTGCTATTTGTTTATGCATTGTTGATGCGCAATACAATACATGATATTGATTTGTCTCACTAGTATCATGGCAAATAGTACAATAATCAAAATGTTGGAGCATTTTTGTTGGTTTTTATTTCTTTGTTTTAATCCTTATTTATGTTTTATATCATATTGTTTGATATTGTAAACTACTCGGATTGCATATTTGAATCTTTCTTTTGACTCGCAGCTCCACTGTTATTTTTAAGTCTCTTTCTCACCTATAGCCTAACCACTCTTCCCTTAAATGACACAATTTCATATCATTAACCTGACCATATTTATTTGTTCAGCTAGAAAATCTATTTAAATTATGTTACCAAGAAATACCCCTTGTAGTAGGAGGAAAACCAACCCTGGTAACCTAAAACAAGAACATCTCTAATCCTCCATCAATATCATCAATATCTTCTTCTTCAATTGTTCTTAGTTATCGTAACAATCATTGTAAAAATGAGAGAACCAAGAATAGTGATTTAAATTAAAATTCTTTGTACTTATTTGTGCTCTAAATGTATTGATCACAAGTTATCCACACACATTGACAAGTTATTTAAACAACTTCATTTCTGCACTCATTAATTTTAATGTTTAAGTAAAAATTTTCTTTTTGACACACATGTCGTAGTTCAATGGATAAAGACATTTTGTATCATTAAAGGAGTAATCAAGTTGAAGAAATAGTAGCCGAGATTTATGCTCACGAAATCAAAAAAATTTGATGCCATGAAATTGAAAATAAAGGTCTCACTTAATTTTCGAATTTGCAAAACATATTAGCTTAGTCCATGAGCCATATATATTAAAGACAATATTTCCCAATCGTGGGGATTTTTGTGACACGGAAAGGTTTTAAATGTTGCCAAGTAAATTGTTGTCAATAGTCATAATTTCAAAAAAGGGAAACCTACGGATAATACAAATTATGGTTTCATGGTCATACCCGTTCTTTGAGATACCACAAATTTTTTTAGGCTCGGTCGGGTTAAGTTGAATGCAATCATTGAAGCTAGTTCAACAATGCAGAGATAGAACTTAAAATCCCACACAATTAGCACCTACTATAACAATGAAGAAATTTACCCAAATCAAGAATTTGTGTGGAGCAGTCAAAAGTGAGAGAAAAAACATCATGGTTTTCTTTACCCTCATTTTATTGTATTTTAGCTTTTAAATGTAGTTCATTTTATTTCTAGTTTTATTTACTTTTATCTTTAATTTGTTTATTTTTTATTATAAATGATATTAAATTTTACATAGAATATGGTTGATTTACAATAATCGAGTTCTTATTTTATCTTTATGTAGATTTAGTTTTTATCTTTTACTTTGGTTAATTTTTTTTATTTTTTTATAAGTTTTATTCTTAATTGTTTCATTTTAGTTTAGTTTTTAAAAATTAGTTTAGATTAGTTTTTATGTTGTTGCTTTTTCAAGATAAAGATGATATGTTAGGTGCCTAGTAAAAGTTTCATTGTTGTTGGGTGGGGTGATTGTGTTGTGGTGGTTGGTTTGGGTTTGGTTAGAAAGCATTTTTATTGGGATACGTCCTATTTTATCATTGTGTGTAGATAAGCTAAGATTAAGTAATATGAGATTGTATAAGACTGTTTGTTTTCCCTTTGATAAGTATTATACTACTTTGTAATTGGAATGTAGCTCATCATAAACCAGTGTAAATGCTTATATGTAAATGTACAGACCGACGATTCATTTATTCATACTCATCATCAAAGAGTAAAATATGTACAATCAATGTGTTTATGTTCTATGAAATTTTAAATTAATCATACTAGAAGTGCAATAATTGTTTAACATTTTTTCTTCTTTCTATTATAATCAACACATCAAATCGGCAATAGTTCAACTCTATTAGATGGTTGATAAAAGAGAAGTGTTTTAAATTCTTAACATAAAGCAGTATTATTTAAATTGATACTAGAAGGTTCTTACTCTGCACCTCCAAATAATATTTTTATGTTAGCAGTGGTAAACTGGAGGAAACATTTTCTTTCATTGTTGCATGCAAAGTGCAGAGAGTTTTCATTGTGCAGAGTTTTATCAACATTCCGCACAATTCCGCACAATGAAAGCTTCATGTCACAAGAAAAAGGTGTGATATCACTCAACAAGGTGTTTAATATTTATTGTTGTATTTATTATATTTATTATGTTTATATGTAAATGTGCATGCCAGTGATTAATTTATTCATACTCATCGTGAAAGGGTAAAATATGTACACTCATTGTGTTTTTGGTTTGTGCAAGTTTAGATTAATCATATAGTAGTACAATAACTAGTTAACATTTTTGTTCTTTCTATTATAGTCAGCACATCGAATTGACAATCAAACTATGTTAGTTCAAATTTATTGGATGGATGATAAAACAAAAATGTTATAAATGCCTAACATAAAGTAGTATTATTTAAATTAATACCAAAAGATTCTTACTTTGCACCTTCACACAATTGTTTTAGGTTAGAAGTGGTAAACAAGAGGAAGCTTTTATTTTCATTGTTAAACGTGCAATGTGGAGAGATTTCATTGTGTGGAGTTTTCTTCATATTCCACAAAATGAGAAAGCTTCTACACAATTAAAGCTTCATGTCGCAAGCACAAGTTGTGATATTTCTCAACAAGATGTGCTATATTTATTATTATATTTTTCATTTTTATATTTAAATAATATAATTCTTAACCATTAATAAATTTTTTATCTTATTATATGCATATTTTGTTTTTGTATGGGAGTGTCGTGTTGATTTAGTTTATATCCAAGTTCAGGCCACAAAGACCAAGTTGCCTCCATGCATCGTCATTAATTACGAATAGGCATAGTCTGGTCTTTTTCGCTAAGAAATTATATGATGTTCATCCAAGCAAGTTCACCAAATGTATTAGTTTTCATATCTTCAAGTTTAAGCCAATTGTGATCCTCTGACCCTTTAAATTGAAAGAACAACACATCAAAATAAGCATTGCATATTTTTTTTTATTTGATTGGTACCATAAAACAAAGCTACTAGCCTCTATGTTTTAATGAGAAGGAGTTTATTCATCATGTCAGGCCTACTTGTGCAAAGAAAATTGTTGGACTTTAGAGGGCTCAAAACACATAGCTATAATTTTCCTCCTCTTGTTGCAGTGGGTCGTATGATGAGTTTGGAACATTTTAAACCTAATATTAGAATTCGCTTATACTTACTAGATTTTACTACAACTCTTGATATTAAGTATTGTGAAATTATGCATTGAGTACTGAATAATGGGGCTCCTGATTCCAATGAGAATATTTGTATTTAAGTGCATTGAAAATGTTTATATGCACAGGATTGATCATGTCGACTAGAAAAGTTGTAATGAATGAATGTAAATTTTAAGCAAAGTCACAATGAATGCAATATTTCCCCTCAAGTTCTCAAATTTACATAATTTCTCCTCCGCACAACTCCCTCCTACACAATAGTACATATTAATCAATTAATTAGTGATTTTGGATTTTTAATCTTGGGGCATGAAAAGTTTCGTTTATGTGTATATCAAGTGAGAAATAATGGTGGGAAATTAAGTGTTTGCATTACTATATTTGAAATATTTGATTGTTTAAAAAATGTATCAAAGTAGAAACATCGAATCTTGGTATTCACGACTTCTGAATGCTATGTGTGTGTGAGTAAGAAGTGTTGTGCAAGAGAAATCTTTTGCGGAGCAAGGAACAAAAAATTTAATTCATAATGCTCTATCTTTCTGCATACATTTCCTACGTAACAATACATTATAATTAATTAAATTGTAGTTTTGGCCTATTAAAGCGAATATCGTGTGTGAAATAAGTGTGGCATCAACTATGTGCATTACTATGTGGACATGGGTTCATTTTATTTCATATCAGGATGCAATACTGGTGTGGGCCAAACCATATATGCAAAGTGTTAGTTATTTTCTTTGTGCTTATATAATATACATACTCAATAGTGCACAAGTTTAGAAATTTATAATCATGTGAGCACTTTTTACTTTTATTTTTCCTGTTAATTTATTTTAAATTTAGTTAGTGTTTAAGTTGAGGCTAGTATTACTATTGAATTTCATAGCAAGAGGGTGTTGTTATAGGTTAACATGAGAAAACTATAAACATTGTATTTTTAAACAAATCTGTAAACATTTTATATAAGGCATATGGCATTGAAATTTCAAGTGTTATCATGGCTATGCACAAAATGTAATGGGAAATTTACAGGAATATTGATTTATTGAAATTTTCTAGTTATTGTATATGCCTACCACTTTATGGCATCCCCTCTCTCGATTGAGCCACAGTTGTGAACAACCATATATGATCTCGTTTGGTCTCCATAAGATAAAATTTATTTCAAATAACTTAAGTTGAGTTCTCGAAAAACAAAAACAAAAATTGGAGCTTGAAGCATTAGTATAGAGAAAATGAAAGAAGACAATTAGGAAACTAATTTACAACTACAAGGCTTATTGATTGTTTCAATAAAAACGATCATTTCATAACATTTCAGAGTAAATGCAATTTAATACTCACACAAATTAAATGATATGCAAGGAGATGACCTACCCCTGCATGTATTTAGTGAATTGAATGTTGAAAATTCTAATATTTACCCCAAAGTTATTTTATATTAATCATATATACTATGTAATTTTAATCACAGGTTATTGGAAATGCTTCTGTGACATTTTGTGAATGTGTTGTGGTAGGAAAAGATTTATATTTGACAATGAACATGAAAATTAGTGCTATGAACCTATTAGCATGAAACGTACAAGTGATCTAGCACAAAATTGGTCAATCAGGACAAACATTGGTCAAATTGAAATCATTAGCGAAGAATTAGGATGATAAAAAATATTGATGCCAGCTTGATTTTAGATACAAATATATTATATTTATTTTATTTCATACATTTCTATGACTTATGGTACATATGTGTATATGATGTGTCATGTGTAACATGTTTCACATGCAAAATAGTAACAGGTGATGATTATATAGGGAAACAAGAATTCTATAGTTAAATGGCATTGAGAATGTTGTTGATTAAGCATGTATTTTTAAGTACAAAATGGAATTAGATAGTAGAGGGAGGAAAGAGGTTATTTGAAGTGATACAATTAACTCATTTGCGCATATCGATAGGAATTTTCACTGTTGACAGCGTATCAATGGTATTTGGAAGAGCGAAGTGTGCAAATAATTTTGACTATTTGCATTGGTGACAATATTCATTTTCTATTTTCAGAATGAACTTAAAATCTAGGAATTGTTCGAGCTTCTATTTCCTTACATAAACTTTTACCTCCAAAAGTTGGCCTTACATAAGATCACATATTCGTCTTTCAATTATGTCTAAATGGCATCTCTAAATATCATATGAAAAGTACGAAACACTTAACATAAAGCTATTGGGATACAATATTAATTCACTATTGATGGCAAATTAGGGTTCAGGAAGTGGTATGTCATGGCAAGGGGATAAGTCTATCTCACAACAATGTAGTATGATGTTCCTTTTTATCGATAGCTAACACAGGTTGGAGATATCGTTCAGGATCAATTGGAAATCGAAAAATGTGAGTGTATGTGACTTTTGTGAGAAATCATGAATGTGAAAGACAACCGATACTTCAACAATCATGGTTCTTGTTTTCATATTTTGTGAATATTCCTAAATCTTGAAGCATTTACCATGAGTTCAGCTTATTTCTAGTTACATTTTATCGAATACAAATCCTCTTCTTTGTTATGTCAATAGGAGACGTGATAGATGTAGAAGTTCTTTGTGAAAGGAGCATAAGTGCAGGTTGATACATGTAAACCAAACTTTTCATGCCCCAAACTTGCACAAGCCAAAACTACTAATTAATTAATTGATATGTATTATTATGCGGGAGGGAGTTCTACGGAAGAAGCATGTGGAGGGTAAATTTTTGCACATTTACATTTTGCATAGCACTTTTTTTGTACATTCATGAATTATTTTTAAGTGGGATTAATTTTTCAACTTAAATTTATTTAGGGGTAAGTAGTGGTGTCGCAAGTTTCTTCAGGACATTTCCGTTTCATGTGACACTTTTCTTGTATATTTATTTAGGGGTAAGTATAAGGTTTACATGTTTCTTTTGCACACTTCTATTTCATGCAACACATTTTCCATATACTCATGAATTCTTTATTAATGGGATTATTTTTTCTACTAAACTTTATTAAGGGGTAAGTAGCATCAAGCAAGTCTATAGTAGATTGTGTAATTCCGAACAAATGTTAAATATGGTTGAAAGATAAGTAAGTGAAGCAATTTACAATGATTGGCTAGCAATTTATGTGCTTCTGAGATTTTTTATTTCGAGTGAATTGTACTATTCATTTCTCCTTACATTGGTATTTCTAAATTTTCCAGTGTGTGCGATGTTAATACTTATGTTGCCAAAATCAATTGAATTGAATGCACTAAACATAAAGCTACTAGAATGAACTATTAACTCATTATTAGCAGTAATCATTATGCAGGTGTGGGGAGGTGGAGGGAAATTAGAGTTCAATATTTTCAATTGTAAATGTAGTCGGGGAATAATTTAGTGTATCACGATAGTTTTTTTTCCAGTATTTTTACTTATGATCAATGCCAATTCTTTTCTATGTTCAAAAATTTGGGTTTTGGGGTACATTTTATATGATGTTCCTTGTTATCGAAAACTAACATAGGTTAGATATGTCACTTAGGATGAACTACAAACCAAGAATGAACTTTCCAAGAAATCGTGAATGTGAAAGACAGTCGTCGCTTCAACAATCATGATTCTTGTTTTCATATGTTGTGAGTATTCACATCCAATATACAAACTTTTCGTGCCACAAAATTTAATAAGAGAAAAAATTTAATTAATTGATAAATATGTGGTCTTCTGTAGGAGGGAGGTGTGCGAAATAAATGTGTAGAGGAGGAATTTATGCGGAGGCAGGGAATATTCCGCAAGAAATTTTATGTTCTGCATACCCCGCTTGAACATGCTGTGACAGTCAACTTTGCACCATAGTTTTCAAAAGTGTGTGTCAAGTTATTCGTAAACAAAAATTGGTTTAGTTTTCTGTGTAGTATGATATCAAATAGAATGAATCGAAAACAACATAGTGGTCGGGACCAGCTCAACCATCAAGTTGATTTATGGTAGAGGTAGCTAAGAACATCTCCACATAATATTTATTTGTGGTTATCCTTGCATGGTTTTCAATTTACATTATTATTGAACATATCTAAGCTAATTTTCATGATAACAAATATATCATATTTATTTTATATCATAAATTTCTCTTGTATGGCATGTATATGAATGATATTAAAGGAGGAGCAAAGTGAGGAGTAAATGAACGAGATGGTTTATTTTCACTACAGCTTGTGAACCTTAGCTTTGGTATCTTCAATTGCTATTTATTGATAGTGTCTTTTGTAATAGTTTTCACATGCGAAATAATAACAATTGGTGATTATGAAGGGAACAAAGAAATGTATAGTTAAATGGGATTGAGAATGTTAATGATTGGAAAAGTATTTTAAAGTACAAAGTGGAAATGGAAATCATAGGAAGGAAAGAAGCTATTTGAACTGATACAATTAAATCTCTTGTTCATATTGATGAAAAATTTCACTTTTCAACTGCATATGAGTGGTATGTGAATATTTCAATGGAAGAGAAAAACAACAACAATATTTGGACTAGTGGATTCACGAACATTGCATGTGTTCCAAAAGTCTTTGATTTAAGATAAATTGTTTATTTGTGCATGTTAGCCTCCTGCTACAGCAGGTTACTCATCTTTCATGATTGACATTTTTACATGCCAAATATGTCATTCTTTGCATGCTGCAATGTTCCATATTTGCTACAGAAGCCAAAGAAGGATGCCAGGAGAATGTGCCAGTACAAGTGCCACTGATGTGTTCCAATTTTGATGTACTAGTCCATTTTTGAAGAATTTTTCGGTGAAAGGGAGGTCCAAACAGTTTAATCTTGGTCTCCCTAGGTTTCAATTTCCTGTTTTAATATAGAGAATTAACATCTGTCCAAACAACTCAATCTTGGCAGATTCCTAGATAGATAGAGAAGCAAGGGTGCTCAACAGCTTAATCTGAGCCCCTGGATGAAATAAGTGTAGATGTAGATAGGAGGACAGAAAAATAAAAAGTTGAAAACTGGGTCTGCAAGTCTAAGTGCACCCAAACCAAAAAGAAGAGAAAATGCTAGGTAAGTAGGCTGGGTAGGTAGTTTTGAGGTTGCAGAATGTTGATTTGTGATCAATTTCATGTTTTCAAGTGTCATATCTGTTTAGGTCACAATTATCAGGAAGCGGCCATTTGAAGGACTCAAGCGAGGCATGTCTAACTCCCCCTTCTTCCTCATTCCCCAAATATTTCACTAACTTCCCAAAGAGGTCAAGATCTGCTTGATATCTCTCAGTTTCATCATTTTCATATCAATTGCCTTGGTAAAGATCTACTTTGCCCAAGGAATATTCATACTCCCGTTATAAATCATTTTTCCCCTTAATAGCCTAAGATTCACATACTTAGCACTTTCTTATCACCTGTCACATTAACTATTAACTTTTATTATATAGCTCCTTATCTATTTCCCCCTTACCCTACTAAAAACTATGTTAATAATTCCCCTATATACTTATCCCCTCCCCTTGGTTGAAAAATAACCATAAGTATCCGTTGGGAATTACTAAGTTTGCCTAAAACTTAGTAAGAACCCTCATGTTGTTGATAAAAAACCCTTCCAAATGCATTAAGACTCACTCCTATGCATAAAAACCCACTTTCTGCCCCTTTCTCCTAAAAACCCACATTCAAATGTTTAACCTCGCGCATGTTTAAATCCCAAAAAACCCACTTTTCTAAAGTTCCCTACCCCCGCTGAATTAAAAGTTGAAAAAATTTGGCGCATGGACCCCCTCCTTATCCATCCACCACCTCGCCTTATCCTCCAGCCGTCCGATCGCCAAAGCCCGAGATCTGCGGTGGGCGGGTCTTTTTGTGCCCCGACATGCCGAAGGTTAGTGCCCGGGAGATCGGCGGTTTTGCTGTCGTACTCCCGCCACGCGTCGCCTTCCCAGCTGTGGTGGAGCCCCCCTTTCAAATACCGCCCAGGTGCAAAAGCGGTGTGCCACAAACCGGAAACCGCACTCCCCTTGCGTGACGTAAGTGCCACGTCACCCTCCAAGTTGCTGCCATCTCACCCCTTCTTGCCTGCGTCGGCCTGCCACTGTACTGCCACGTCATCACCCTACCGTACTTCCACGTCACCCTGTTGACGTCATCATGCTGACATCATCACCGTACAAGAGGGTCCCACTTCTAACGTCATCCGCCGTACCGCTAATGTCATGCTAACGTCAGCAGCTGAAAAAACGCGCAAGTGTAAAATTGAGGCTTTGGAGGCTCAGAATGAAATTCTGACGCAGTTTTCGATGCGCAATTAGTGCTTAGTGCTAATTGTGCATCGTTAAGGGAAATGGGCTAAATTGGGGAATCTTTGGGGAATCTTTTGATTCCTCAGCCTTTTTGCGCCGAAAAGAGCAGAAAAGGCCCAATTTTGTAGTTTTTAGCGTATCAGAAGAAAGAGAGAGGCCCGGTTCAAGTATCAAAGTGTATCAGAGCCAAAGCAAAGCCAAAACTAATGTCAAAGAGTATCAGGATGCGGCAAAGTGTATCAGTAAAGATCTGTCAGCGGCCCAATGCAGGAAAACATTAAAGAACCCTCCAGCAAAGTCAACAAAACAGTAAAGGCCATCAAAGAACTCTCAAATCACACTTACTGCACATTAAAGTCACATGAGATCAATGGACCAAAACTCAAAGCACAGTTATTGTAGAACCACTGCACCAGGTCACCAAGGACACCATATTAACTCATTTTGATCCAGCTGCCTCTGGCGCAGCCTAAAGGATATTTACTTTCATTTAATTCCAGCACAAGTTTAGGTTTAAAAAATTTTCCCACATACCTGTTTAGGTCAGCTGTAATAAATACTTTTGGATATTTTACCTATAAATACTACCCTGAACAATGTAATGAGGGTTGGTTTTTGTTTGTTGGATGTTTTGCTTAAGCAGAGACTCGCACTGTATATTTGATAATTTCTATAATCAAAGACTACTTACGAGCTTGGAGAATGAATTGTGTACTGTGTTTAATGGTTGAAGAGTGACTATGGAATTCTTGTGCTTGTACATGACTCAATAAGTGTTTCTTACCTCTGTTTTTCCATTCATACATCATTATCTAAACAGCAGAAAGAAAGATTAGTGAACTTGTTTAATTGCACTCTATGCTCAATTTCTGTTGTTTCTTTATGTTTTTCATCTATTTTAGGCATAAATATGAATTCCACCTGGCTCATATTTTCTCTAATTCACCATGTATGACAGTTATCCAGGGATTCTTAACTGCCCCTAGATAGAGCTCATTTTCCTTCCCTCTGTTAAGCTGATTGAGAGATTCTTAATTGCCTCTCATTCCTTACATTTCACCCCATCTCTTAAGCTTGAAGGTTGTTTCATGTGCAGCTACCTTGCTCCATATTCCTCTTGTGATCAAGAAAGCCTACCTGCGGTTCTACTCCTTGACTCCATGCCCAATGGTTTGAAACTTACCACTCTATGCATGCCTCTCT